>JAEIFU010003260.1:0-30997 GCA_018904235.1 Lordiphosa stackelbergi | reverse complement strand
AGAAGAATCATTTCCGACCATATAAAGTATATATATTCTTGATCCAGCATCACCATATAATATATATATTCTTGATCAGCCAGCAGTCGATTTGAGCCTTGTCCGTCTGTCCATGTCCATCTCCCGTCTTCCGTCTCCGTCCCGTCTGTCTGTATGAACACCTAGATCTCAGAGATGGTAAGAGATTGAGGTTTGACATGTATGGGACAAATGCTTCTATCTGCAAATTTTTTCTTTTCAAATTTTGGCCCGCCCCCTCCCGCCCCGAATTTCGGAAACAACGTAATATCTCCCACAGTTTAGAGATTGACTTGATTCGTACTTTCGACACTACATATATAGATACCTCATTCATACAAATTTTTTGGGATCCAAGGTCGCCCCAAGAGCAAGCGCTTTTCCGTCAAAGGCGACATCTTTATATTATAAATCTTTGTAGCCGTGAGTATTTTTATAAAATTTATGTAAATTAGGTACCGAGGGGCAGCGAAAAGGAAAAAAGGGTATCCAAAGGCGGCCCCAAAAGAAGCGTTTTTTGTTTAATAAAACAGCTATAATATTATAAACTTTGCTTACCTTCTAGAGATAGTTAGTAATTAGCAAAATGAATCGATTTGCCGCAGAATGATAAAAATCGGATAAACGGTTCTCGGGAAAGTTATGAGCAAAAAAACGACAAAGCCCCCCGTACCACCCCACCCCACCTAAAAAATGTTGCATACTTTTTTGGATGGTCACACTAAGGAACGCGGGAACACTGTTAAACATGTTTTTTATGAGTAACGGTATTAATTTATTTTTGTTTGGCGCATGAACTTGTGCTCAAACGCAAACAGATAGTTGCACTGTCTTTTGAACTCATTTTAGATAATTGGACTCACGAAAAGAATTGCAAAGTCTAATAGTAAACTCTTTGTCCATCCGACTGACTGGCTGATTATGAAAGTAAAATAAAATATAACCTGAAGAAACTGACAAAAAACACGAAATCAAATCAGCATCCAAAGGCTAATTTAAATTTTCTGTCCAACTAATTGTCATAATACAATGACACATGTAGCTTATAACTTTAGTCTATATTTTTTGTTTCCGTGGGAAATATGCCTCTGTTGGTCTCACAATGGCGGCTTTCAGTAACATTATTTACTGTGCCATCAACGCTTAGCGTTGCATTCCCATGATCCATCAGGTGAAGCTTCTGCAGAGGCCTTTACGCTTTTGCACAATTGGGCCACCATTATGTGGAAGCTTCAAAATGACTTGAAATCCCAAACAAAAGCTGCTGCCGTTTTTACAACGCAGCATCATACCATTGACCCAAGACAGTAAAACCACCATAAGTTGTACGTTAGTTGGGATCTGTTAACCAGCTGCGCAAACCATTAAGAGAAAAATTTTATAATTTTTTATTAAGCTGAAAGTACCGGTGGGGCTTTTCTAATTCACCCTCATATATCTTAAAACTACACTCGTCAGATTTTTGATGAATGCTTAATGTTAGGATACCTTTGCCATTACGTTGAACGATGTATCTTTTACATAACACAAAACCATAAAAAATTAAGATTTCAACGATCCTTTACAATGGAGCCAATACTCAAGTTATATACTTCGTGAAGCAAACTATTTTTGATTGTTTCAATCAACGCTGTCTAACCACTTTTTGTTTTTGGCATATTCGGACTTTATAATTTTTTTTATTAAATTAAATAAATTTAGTATGAAAACCCTATTTAATAATAAATATTAAATAGTAATTATGATTAATACTACCAATAAGATAAAATTTAAAGTATTTTTTTTTTGGGACCCTCCAACACTTAGAAAAAATTTTTTTCTATACAATATTGAACCTGAACAGCGGGTGTTATATTTCGGTATGTAGCAATTTCGAGGGGTTTCGTATAAACGTTAGCATTTCCTTTAATAGCTGTTTGTTATATGTTAAGGGACTCAATGCCCGCCTACTAGATTAGATGACGGAATTGAGCGATTTTAAAACCGCCTGGTCAAAACCAAGCAATTTGATGCGTCGGTTTTCCTTCCACATAATCTAGTAGGCGGGTCTGATTCTTGGCACTTCTAAAAAAAAATAGTCCCAGTTTTGTTCGAAGTGGAATCGTTTATGCGAAAAACAAAACCCTGATTAAATATTTTGGCTCATATGAACTGTTTGGGCATTATTTTTTGTTGTTATTATCATTTGTTTTGTTTATAAAAATTAAAGGTATTGCCAGAATGTAAAAACAGTTCCCAATACTCGATGTTCCACTTCTGATGTGATTTGTGGCAGTTTTTGGTGAGCGTTGGACTTGTTTTGTGAACAATTATTTACGAACAAATTTGTTCAAATAGGACTAGACTAGACTGAACGTCCCTTATATAAAATATTTTTTTTGATAATATCCTGTTCCTCAGAACAAATATTCGTAATAGAGTTCTAGTTAACGTAATGAAAAACAAAGGAACTTCGAACTACTTTTAAAAGCAAGCTTTGAGAGGCCAAACGTTTTTGTTCAACTTAAAAACGGTTGCTGTGCGCTTACACATTGGCCGTGTTCTAGCAAATCGATGACGAAAAAATCGATGGATCTGGATTCAATTGTTGAGGTGAACAAATGTGGAGTGCAGCTATGATTGCTAATTTTTGTCATATTGGTTAAAATCAAAACGATGATATCCCGTATACCATTTTTACCTTAAAATTTCATCACAGCGTTAAGCAAAATTCAATTAACTTTTTTGATGGATGATGTTTGATGTATGCTGGTGAACATACCCATTCAGTGCTGTGCTTGAATTAATACTGCAGTATCGGTATGCATGACATACCGTGAAGATAAGTGGTCAGCAGGCCGCAACATTTGTTCATATTCACTGGCTTTGTTTGCGTGGAATTTTTCATAATTCTGACCATTGTCAAAAAGAGGAATAAAATAAAGTGTTTTGCAAATTTAATCGTTATGCTTTCAGGTTTTTTACTAATCATGGATGTGCATATGAACCGAACAAGAAACCAAAAACTAACATAGAGTCAAAAGTTGTTTGCTGAAAACATATTGGCCGTCAAAAATTAAATAATCAAAAAAGTATAACTTAAAAGTGGTTATTCAAATTTATTCGTAATGAAGTAGTTCTTTTTGCTACAGTTGGATTGTCTGTGTTCTTCGATGCATTGAAGGTGCAGCATCTGAGTTTCAAGCTCATTGAAGTCCTCAGCTAGTTCTTCACGCCTGAGGCTTTTCAGTAAATAAACAGTCCATAAGATTCCTTTCTCTGTTGGAATCGCAACCACCATTCTTTTGTCTTGACTACCCGACACATTTCTTCCCTACTTGATTTCTTGGTAGCCCAAATGACTTGAAGACACCATCAATTTGAAGGATAGTGAGCTAGAGCAGACCCTTCACTTAATAGAAATGTTGCATCCTCTTGGATTATGCAGAAGAACCGCCGAACATCTTTTCACAAATAGCTTTGCTGAAGTTCAACTCTGCCCGCAAGGCACCATTCAAATAAATGCTGTTCAGATCCTCTATATCCCACATTTATAAAATATTTGCTGAAAATGATTTTAAATTCAACAACAACGTTTGGCATCTCAAGGTTGCTTTGAAAAAAGTAAAATAAAAGGAGAGTGAAATTTAATGTAGCAACACTGGCCCGGCATCGGTGGCTAACTTAAAATTTTGATTTTGTTTCTCATTAAGGTAACTAAGTATTACGAATATTTTGGACACTGACTTACAGAACATTTCAAAAAAAAATTCCTATATGATTATGTTTCAGTCGGTTTCACTTTGTGTGCTTAGTTTTCCGTTGTCATTGTTTTCTTAGTGAACTTAGTTTGACAACTTTTTATATTATTATGAGGTTAAACAATTTCCTAATATTTGACATTCTCCAGCTTAAAGTTTTGCCATGAATAAAGTAGGACATCTGCATGTGAAAGCGTGATACTCAAGAGCATATAGGGAGTTAGACCAACCTATTAGTGCATGTCACAGCTGTAAATCGAAATTACATTACCTTGTTTGTGATGTCAATCTTTAATTACACGCTCAATTACTTCCGCTCAACTGAATAGGCTTAGCACGTCCCAAAAAGTGAAATTTCTATGTCTCTTCTATCAACTTGACAATATCAGCTATTACGAAAAATTTAAAGCACGCCAAGAGATTGAGAAAACGGCAGTTGGAGGAGCTGTATTAACAATCTTACATTACATTTTACATTTACTGCAGCCAATAAATAACTAAAACAGTCCCAAACTACAAATAATTTTCAGCATTATTCAGGGAAGTCACTCGATGGAATAGTTTTATTTTTGCAATAATAAAAGCGAATTTTTTCTTCTGTCTGACCATTTATACACAATTTTACTCAAACTCTATGCAACTCCAAAGCCCCAAATAACACAAGACATGTCAGAAATTCTTTACCCTTTAGAAAAGGATGCCACTTTGCAATTTCATTTAAGAAAATATGATACTTTGTCACCCTAGTATCACTAATGTGTGATCTTGTGAACACACACAGGGAAGTGAACTTAAATCTGTCTAAGCTGTCTGGAGCCCACTAAAGATTATTTAAAAAATACATATGTATTCCGGAAAACCACCATCATTTGATCTGAAACCTAAAAGAAGGGTTATTGAATTTAATTTATCAAACTGACGTCAATTCATGTCAACTTTCAATTATTTCATGAAATGACTTTGCAAATGACAGCATAGTAGTAATAGTTAAGAAATTTCTTTCAGAATTACATTTCAAAAATGGAAGTTAGGGCGATGTTGCTTACAAGGGTATCATGATAGTAGTGAAATGGTTCAAGTTTCAAGTACTGTATCAATTATTTGTGCTATAAAATCACTTTACAAAAAACTTTCACTGATGAGTAAGTTAAATTTCTTTGCTTGTCTTAGATTGAGTTAATTTATACTTGGTTGCTTTGTTAGTGAAATTTTGAAAATGCAAATAAAAGCAAATTCAATCAATTAACATTTAAAAAAAAACAAAAAACCAATATTACTTCAATAAATAAACAAAATAACATGTTTTTTAGATTCAAACCAAACTTTATACCTGAAAAAAAAAAAAAATTTATTAATCTATTACTGTAAATGCTCAAACATTGTCAATTACAAAATCTCAAAACAAAAAATAAAAAAAACGCAGAAATTGTTTTATTCTTAACCTGTTTACTTTTAGCTCTCCTGTCGATACAAATACCGTGCGTTAAGAATGAAGGGAACTAACGTTAATTTTAATATATTTTTAATCGGAATCAAATGGGCAAAATACGGTTGTATAACCGAATCCATTTTTAATTTTACATACCGGATCAGAGAACCGTTATTACTTTTGGGAACCGAAAAGACCTAAATTAGAGTTTCGGTTCTAATACTTTTTACTGCAAAAATAGCATTTCACTTTTGGGGATTTTTACGCAATTTTATCTATAAAGAAATGAAAATGTAGCTCTTACAAACAAACCTCTTCCATACCCCAACTGTCTGTAATGGCTCATTGAATTAGGTTACGCAAAAGATGGGGTTCGCGCATAACCATAAACTGAACAAAGAGTGGGTGGATGTGTCTGTGTGCGGGGACTAGGATTGAGTTCAATTGGTTATAGCATTGCAGTGCTTTCCGCAAATCATTAGTTGCTATGACTTCTTAACATTGTTGCTTATCAAAAGTTAAAAGTATAATCAGCGAGGAATCTTAAATGTTGAATTTAAATGAAAAAAATTCAAGTTTGCGGTTCAGATACCTAAATATATAACGATCATTCCAGAAAATTAACGCTGCCATTCGTTTCTGTTGGAACCCAAAGTGTAGGGAAGGTTTACGCCAAAACTGCTGAACCCGCCGCGTCTTGTGAACGTTCATTTCTTGTAAATATAAAAATTTGTATCTAAACAAGTGAAAGTTGTCACCGGAGAGTCAGGACGAACATTTTTTGCGCGACGTGTCTCTGTGAAAGGTGGAGCAAGCCGGCAAGAGGTAAATCTGCGACAAGGCATTTGATATGATCAAACGAAGGCTTTACCGTCCCCATCCACATTCCTAACTAGATCCCTTAAGATCCACCCACATCCCAACCAGATCTGCTTTAGATCCACCCAGATCACGCCCAGATCACCTAGATCCCTTCCAGACCTCACAAAGATCCCCTTTCAGATCCTGTCAGATCATCTAAGTCCTTGAGCCACCCATATCCACCCATATTGTGTTTTTGTTTTGTAGAGTTTGGTGCAGAGTGAGGGGAATCTGGATAGGATCTGGAGTGGACTCTGGGGCAAGAATCGAGGAGATCTGGTTAGTGAATCTGGGTGGTATCAGTGAGATCTGGGCGAGATCAGAGTGGGATCTGTGGGATCAGGGCAGGATCTCAGTTTGATCTGGACGGTTTCTACGTGGGATCAGCGTAGGATTTGAGTGGGATCTGGTTGGGATCTTATTGGAATCTGCTGGTGGATCTGGGTGGATCTGGATATCCTTCTTGAAAGAGTGCCCTTGCTGATTAATATACCGTGGGGAGCTTGTGATTTGAAATAAGCGCTTAAACTAGGCATCATGTTTCACATCAAAGACTCGTAGGTACTTTATAATAATGTCTTGTACTATTCTATCAAAGGCAATTGACCAATGATGTTCCTTCATACTTACTTTCGACATTTGAAAAGTTTTTATCAATATTCACAAAGTCAAAAATAAAAAAAAAAACAACTTTTTCAAAATCGACTTTTGTTGCACAAACTTAAAGAACGTGTTGACTGATGATTGCTTGCCAAGAGTTAGGTGTTAAGAAGTGAGACACTTGACATAAACACAAAGTTGTAATTTATTATTTTTATCGACAAAACCCCCATTCTCCGCTATTATAATATTTGTTTGATGAAAGCTAGAAAAAATGTTTTCATGAGTCCTAGGACTTTTCTTTCTTATAAATATAATCTAAGGGTAAGTTAAAAAAATATATTTTTAAAAATTCGAATATTTCAATTTTCTTAACTTCTCTTTAGCACTTCCGACCACGAAATCAATGTTTTTCCTATAACTTTTAATTAATAATTAGTAACATATTTAAGCAGTATATTGTTACAAGGTACATACCTAAATAACATTTTTGTAGCTTTACCTATCTCGGTATTTTCAAATTCGAGTACCTTTTATCTTAACTGGGTCAAAAAAATTTATTGAGTCAATCTTATAGTTCTTTTAAAACTTTCTTAATAGGCTCCTTCTGCGTCGATGCAGCGCTGCGAGCGCGATTTTGAAGCATTTAAGGCGTCACGTAAGGCATTCTCCGGAATAGCCTTGAGAGCAGCGGTCGTCTCAAAATGCTTGCTTTCATCGGCTTTTCAGGCGAGAAGACGAAAGAAGTTTAGCGGGGCCACATCTAAGCTGGGATGCCGGCCTCGGTCAGGTTCTGACTGTTTTGCTGTTCACAAGAAATCACTTTTCAAGTTCACTTTTTGGGACCATCTTCGCTCACATCTTGCACATGTTCAAATGCTCCGTCACAATGTATGAATTACATTTGGTGAATTTAACATCTGGACAATTAAACGAATGTAGTCGAGGGTCTGAGTTCAAAACTTTACTTTTCGCACACGATCACATTGTCGGTGTTTGTCGAGATTGAAGGACTTCCAACGAGGTTTTCATCGGCGACCTCTTCCCGGCCCTCAAAAAGGCCGCCGGAAAAGTTTGTCGGTATATTCAACCAAGCGCGGTTAAAAGCCCAACCCGACGTGGGGGGTGAACCAACCGCGTACGAGTAAAAAACGTGCGGGAACATTCAAGGGCAACAGAAGGTTACGCAAGCCAATTAAAACAACAACAAAAAACTAACACGAAATACGCTAGATTACATTTGAAGGGTGATTTTAAAAAAGGGAAAAAACAGAACAAATACGTAACAAATTCACGTAAAGTTTGCCAGGAGGGAGATCAACAACGAAAATTTTTTTCTGTGTGGTGACGCCGAATCACACCACTTCTTGCTAATGCAACATCGGGGTAAGCCTGCTTGATCATATCAAACGTCTTTGTCGCAGATTTACCTCTTGCCATTCATCTCAAAAAAGACACGTCGCACAAATGCCCGTCCTGACTCTCCGGGAGACAACTTTCTTACTTGTTTGGATACAATAAAGTGTTCAATGAGCCGGTGAAAAGAACATTTTTATTATTTGCTAAGAAACGGGGACAGAACGCGGCGGGTTAAGCTAGTTTTAGTGTAAACCTTTACACTTTGGAGGTTCCAATAAATTAGCTCCAGCGTTCAGTACTGGAAATTGATTATATATTTTGAGTATCTGAACGTAACGAATTTTTTCTTTAAATTCAATTATTAAGACCTCAATGATTACATTTTTGTAATCCTTTTTGATAACAAATAAATGTTGCATAGTCCATAGCAAATCAATATTCGTTTGGAAAAGCAATTTGTTGTGTCAAATTGAACTCAATCGATCCACTGACACATCACCCAATATTTCGGTGGAAGTCGAAGTTTAAATCTTTGTGAACGCATAGGCCTAGCCGCTGAGTCATATCAAACATATCGCTACGAAGATAGGTTTTCAATCTTTCCAGCAGAGAAAAAGTCGTTCAGCTGTTGATGAGGTGACAGGGATCGTAAAGCAATTGCAATATGTTGGCAACCTTGCATAATAAATTCCGTTGTCGGCTCAGTTTCCGTTTGGTATTCAAATTACCACATAAATTTTTGCAGCATCTACAATTTTGAACTGTGTGTAGGTGCGAGTAATGCTGGAATCAAACCTTCTAGAGACAGAATATCCAAGAAATTTTCGTTAAATGTCACACACAAAAATAAATCATGAAATCACGAAATTTTTTTCGTCACTCCTTGAGTTGTTTTTTTGGCGAGGTCTTGCTGTCTCCTATATTTCCTAAGCTTTTCCTAATGCTCCAATATTGTAAACAGAGTTCCCCACATCGTACATGGGACTGAACACAAAGAATTTTATATTTTTAATATTATAAATGTGGTTATTTTGGATAAATTCGATTTCATTCAAAAGTCTTTTATTAGTTTTGAAAAATTTTCAGATAACATAAAAAATCTGAAACAACTATTTTTGGTCCGCCTTCTGTCTTATTTAACGAGCCTTCAGTTCTTTGATATCATAGCGCTTTTTTAAAATTACAAACATTATAAAAATAAATTAAATTTTTGCACAATATTTATCTTAATTTTTTAAGGTTTAAAAATAACAAGTAGTTATTTTAATGAAACAAGTGGATATTAAAAAAAAAAAAATTAGTCTGCTTTTTGTTAATTTAAAACATTTAGAAGGTTAATATTTGTTGAAAAAATTTAAAAAAGTGACAAAATCGCTCATCTTTTTGTCTTCTAATCTAGGAGGCGGGCATTTTGTCCCCTTAACATATAAATTCAAACAGCTTTAATATGAAATGGTACGTTTACACGAAAAACCTCTAAAAAATTTCTGGGACACACCCGATAATATCTTCGGCTATGGAGAGCATTTTTAAACAGTTCAACCTTTGTTGGATAAGTGTGCTATTTATCTTTTTATAAATCCATAACATTTCAAAATCGTTATCAAAGTTGTAGTTTTTTGAACAATTGCTCTTGCTGCAGTTAGCCCTTTTCACACCATTTTTTAAACTTTTCTGGCAAAAGTTGTCTTCAAAAGTCTTAAAAAAATTGATTTTCATTTTATTAAATTGTAGTTTTGAAAAAATAAACAGCTGAGCATTACATTTATACATTCTGGCCAAAAATCAGCACCCTTGCTACATTAATAAGGCTTCAGGTGCTTGAAAGGACACATAACATAAGGAAATTTCGACTTTGTCGAAATTTTGACTTAATTAATTTTAATTAATAAACTCTTAACTATATAAGACCTTGAACAATTTTTGATCCAACAATAGAAAAATGAATTGAAAATTTTGAGGTGTTTGAGGTTCTGTGCGACAACTCTTCTTTATGGTTTTAGGTATGTTTCATTCTTGGCGTAACCTACCTCTGTCCAATTTTCTAATTAGCAAGGGTAGAAATAAATTTCAAAAAGTTAATCGGCTACTTTTTGATTCAAACAAAAGCCAGGGCGCATGCTAATTTTAAGCAGTGTGCTGTGTGTGTTCAACAGGCAAACAACAAATTGTCTGTTTTTATTGCACATGCTTAAACTAAAACTGTACTAATGCAAGCTTCTTCTTAACTATTTCAGGTTCACAAATTTTCGTAATTTATTTTTACAAATTAAATAAACAGTCCATCCTAATAAAATGTTTGCGTGATTTTGGCCCAAGGCAAGTACGGTCACACTGGGCGTTAGCCAACACTCGTTGGTGGGCGAAGCAAAGGAAAGAAGAACGAAATAACGTAGTATTATTATTATTTAGTTTAAAAAATGCAGTAAAATGGCCACACAAAAGCCTGGCGAATGGGCAAGTGCCCTTCTTGCACGCTTCGAAGATCAGGTGAGTGGTTTTTTCCGCCCGGGAGTGCAAAACATTTGCACTTTTCACCGTTGGGAAAAAATGTACCTGCTGTTGCCGTATAGTATATGCAGTGTCTTACGGGAGGGGTGGGGGAGGGTAACCTTTTCATGAATGAAATGGAAATAATCAATTAAATGCGCGTCTCTTCGTTTTTCATTGAAGCTGCCTAACAAAATTGGACAATATGGAACTCAAGCCAGAATGAGCCAGGACCAATTGGTGGCTTGTCTCATACACATCTCACGCTATCGTTTCTCCCTGGTCATATCGGGTCTGACCAAAATGCTGCAGCGCGTCAACGAAGCGGTAAATATTAATTTAATTAATAAAATTTAAATTGTCCTAACCTTGTTGCAGGCCTTACAAAATCGTCATGAGCCGGAACGTTGCTACTTTGAATCGCTGGTCATCATATTGACCACACTGGAGCGCTGCCTAACAAACCAGACCAAGGACACCGCCCGCTTTGAAGAGGCCATGAATGTCAAACTATTGCTGCGAGAAATCTCCCAATTCGTGGATGTTCAAAGCGATAGTAATCCAAATGCGGCTCAACTTAAAGCCTTGGCCTCCAAGGTGCTCTTTGCCCTGTCCCAGAATCATTTCTCGGCTGTATTCAATCGCATCTCGGCTCGGATACAGGAGTTAACTTCCTGCTCCGAAGAGAATCCCGATTACAATGACATCGAATTGATCCAGCACATTGATATGGATATGATTAAGCTAACCAAACTGCTGCAGGGTAAAGTCAAATGATATATTTGAATGGATTTCCAAGATTTAAAAATGATTTTTAATTTTCTTTTTTTAGAAACTATTACAAAGTTTCGCTCCAAGCGGGCTCCACCACTGATCTTACTCTATTCGCTGGAAAAGGCCATTTGGAATTGGATTGAATATCATCCGCAAGAGTTTCAGGATTTACAGCGTGGCACCAATCGCGATATATCCACGTAAGTTGAGGGAGAACAAAAGCGGATCTTTAAGGAAGCTAGCTGGAGTTAAAGTAGATGAGAATATCAAGATCTGGTTGGTTGTATGTTTGCCTGGCAGATGTATCTCATAGACTATAGGTAGATTGCATATCAGGGGAACTTCCTAACTTCCGGTTGCATAGCTACCCGCATCAAATTCGAAGAGATGATATTATAATGTGCCTTCTTTAGCTTTACAATTGAACACTTCTTTGAGGAGCATCAGATGTTGTTTAGCAGTGCCAGAATGCGCGATGATTGAGGAATTAAACGAACAAACCATCGATTATTCACCAAAAATATCGCGAAAGAATTGGTTCAGCGCTCATCTTTAATTCGAAAATATTCGCTTCGCCTGTTTAAGTCATCTTGGGTAGGCATCGTTCTTTCTTTTCCATTTGTCGCTATGAACATAGAGTATTCATCATTTTTTCCGGACTAGCAAGCTTATAATTTGCCACGAACGTATATCTCGGCCTTTCAAGCCAAGTTCTTGTTTTACAAAGACTTGTCAAACATGCATCCATGGCTGTCTACTAGACAGCAGGGAGTAAAAGCGCTACATTTGAAAAAGCTCAACGGCTAGAGATTTGAATAGAAGAAGTAGTATCCGATCCGGTCGGGTAGCAGACAGTCAAAATACTATGGTTGTCGGATATTTCAAAAGTATCCATATATAGAGATTTTTGACAATATAGAAAAAGTATAACTTGAGCGTTTGAAAATAATGAAATCTTTAATATAAATTTTATTATTTGTTGTTGGGTAAGTTGTGCACAGCGACCAATTTTGATCTATTGTGCCCCCCTACTGAGTTTACAGCTCTCTTAGCAGCCCTATTTTCTGTGCAAAAGCCAGGATTCACAGTATCTGTAAAGTTGGGTGTTTGTTATTCCCAACTTGTACGTGTGGCTCCGCAGTCTGCAGTGGCCCGCGTAGAGCCCTGTCAGAATCTTGAGGGCATTCTTTCCTTATTGGATTAACTTTTGTAACCTTTTGAGGTCGTGGTTCACTATTAATGCTTTAGCTTCTCTCATTCCCCTGGTGTTTACCCAGGAGGCTGTTCTAAGCGTATTCTCTTCCTTTCTTAGGAGTCCTTCTATTGTGTGTTGGCCTATACCGCAATAGGGCTCTGGCCCTACCATTGCGGTGGCTGCACCCTTGCGTGCCAGTTCATCGGCCAATTCGTTTCCAGGGATGTTGTTGTGTCCCGGTATCCATCGTAGGGTCAGGTTGTTCCTGCTGCCTAGTTGGTCTAGTTTAGTGCTTTGTCTCTAAGACTAGGTTAGAGGTGAACTTATTACTGCTGAGCGCTTTAAGCCCTGCTTGGCTATCGGAGAGGATAGCTATTTCTCTATTATGGTAGTTCTTTCCCATATTACGGTCTGCGCAACGGGAGATGACACATACTTCAGCTTGAAATATGCTTGTAAATTCTCCCATTGGTTCTGATATCATCGTTCCCGGTGCTGCTACCCCAAGTCCAGTTCCTTGCGGCTTGAGGGACCCGTCTGTATACCACATAATTGTGTGTGGTTGAATTTTTTGTGTTTCTTTTAGTGAGATCCATTCTCTCTTATTGCCTTGGTTTACAGTGAAATTCCTGTGAAAGTGGTACTCAGCCATCATATCGTCTCTGGGTTGGAGGATTAAAGGGCTTTCCTTTTCCAGCTTTTTAGAGTCTCTGAGGCTTACTATGTGGTTTCTACCCACTCCTTCTGCTGTTAATCTAGGCAGTGTTGCTTTTTTCTTCAGGCAGATGGTATGGTGGAGTGGTGTTAGCTCCATCAAAACCTCGATTGCCGCTGTCGGACAGGTACGCATGGCCCCAGTCATGCATATACATGCCAGAATTTGCAGTTCTTGCAACTGGGTCCTACCTGTGAGAAGGTTTGCTCTATCTCCCCACACAACAGCTCCATAAGTGAGCATCGGCCTCACAACCATGAGGTATAACCATCGGATCGCTCGATTTGGTTATTTAAAATTTTTAAAAATTGGGGGTATTATTGGGGATTTATTTATTTAAATAACATCCCAAACTTGGGGCCTGTTTTCATTCTATATTTTCGGGTCTTATTTCCTGCTGCCTTAATTGAGCGGTTTGTTCATAAAAATTTGACTGCGGCGCTCTTTCTTTTCCAATTTTACCTTAAAACCAGGGACTAAACCCGAAATTAATTTCTGTTTCAGTCAAGGCATTTATATTGGCCTAAAGGCTTCTTTTACTTGTACAGCAGTCGGACAAGCATCCCATTCCCGTTTTCAATATAACTATAACAGTAATCGAAATCGGACAAGCAACCGAATCGTTGACAAAATTTGAAACCGCTTGTGAAATGTGCATTTGAATAAATTTTCGAAATATTGCTCGTTTTTTGAGCCATAATGTGGCAATTCGCCCTTCTCAGAGCCTTTCACGGTTTTTTTGAAAAGCTAAATAAAGTTCCATTTTGTCAAATATGGCTACAGTGGTGCTCCAACGAAAAATAAAACCTTGAATATATCGTATAGAATGTATTTTAATATAAGTTCCTGAATCAAAATTTTTTATGTATTTAAAAAATTATGAAAAGCATCAGAAGTACGGCGTTAGAGAAAATTTTGTAACGTTGCGTATCATTATAAGTCAAATATAAAAAAGCAACATTTATTTTTCAGCAAATCAGCAATTTACCTTTATGTTATAGTAGACAAAACTCACTTCCCAATTCTGTTATGTATCTTGGGACCTAACTGTCTACAACTCCCAGCTTTTACACTAAATAAAGTGCTATCCAAAAACCAATATGCGGAAATTTATCATAAAATTGTTCTATTTTTCACAATAAAGGCTACAAAATTCGTACGATTGACACGTTCGTAGCTATAGAAATGCCCATATAACAAACTGGCCAGCAAATTGTGTGGCAGTTCCAGTCCCAGTTCATCCAGCTCCAATTACAGATCCAGTTCATCTAACTGGTTTACACATCACTAACAACTATCGATGCTCGATACTCCCGCCTTTTTATGTATCTTACATCTCTAACTCACACACACACTGACTTATCTCTTCGCCATTCTGTGACACTCATTCTTACCGGCAACACGCCGTCTCCAATAAACCGAACTTAAAACTAAGCTGTTTTTTATACTAAATAGTTAACGTGGCGTATTCACAATTGTCAAAGTAGTGGCGCCATTTATTGCTGAGTTTGGAAAAAATCTCAGCTAAGAACGTTCGACGAAAATCATTTAAAACTTTAATTCATATAAAGGGTATATAAACTTAAATCGAGCCGAAGTTAGCTTTTCTTAATTTTTTTTTTAATATGGACTAGTCAAATGAGAACAGGACATGATTGAGTGACAAACTTGAGCAGATTCGCGTTCGGAAACTACAGCTGTTCCTATAGGAAGCGATTCCCTAACATTTCTTTCTTATAAACTTTACCCTTGTTGCTGTTTGCTCAGCCTTGACAACTTGATTCCATTAACCTTATTCTTATTAACCTCATCCCTTACAGCTGTTGGGAACCACTTCTCGACTTTGTGGAATATTTCAAGACCGAAAACAAGAAAAGTAAAACTCTAGTCTGGCCACTTCAAATGCTATTGCTCATCTTAAACCCATCTAGCCTGGAGGCCACTGTCAACGAATTGCAGCAATCGGAGAAGGAAAAGGAAAAAGAGAAAGTGCCATCGAAATCCACACAATCGGCTTCGCGGGACAAAGATTTTTCAGCCAAGCAATTCATAGAGAGCATCAAACGTGGTCTGGGCCAGCACTCGCCATCGAAGCAGGTCACCGAATCATCGGCCATTGCGTGTGTGAAACTGTGCAAGGCATCCACCTACATCAATATCAATGACTCGAATAATGTTGTCTTTAAGCTGGTGCAGTATTTTATCAACGATCTCAAGGCTTTGCTCTTCAATCCCGCCAAGCCGTTCTCGCGTGGTCAGGGCTATAATTTTGCAGATATTGAGCTCATGATTGACTGCTGGGTATCATGTTTTCGCATCAGTCCACACAACATAGAGGCTTTAAAGGTTTGCTTGAATCTGTCTTCGCCTCAGGCCTACCATTTTGTTATAGTGTGCTCGCTGCTGAGGTGGGTAGAATCCAAACCATTTATAAGGTGCCTCAAATGTCTTATTTTCTTTTGCAGATTGGCCCACATTTATGTGGACTTTCGTTTGCAGAACAAGAATCCGTTTCGCATAGTCAACCAGCCACGATTGTCCTGGTGGCCACAGACCGAAGTGGTTCACTATCGCTCGGCAGAGTTGCGCGCCCTGTTCACGGATACCCTCAACAAGGCTACACAGGGTTATATAGCCCACACACCGCTGCGCTATATAACTTCGCTGACACTTAAGTCAAAGGATACCCAAAAGGGTCTAACAAGGGCAGAGGAGGGACCTGCCCATAAGATGCTATTGCTGTTGCTGGTCAGGCTTATACATGCAGATCCCACACTGCTGTTGAATGTGAGTAATTTAAGCACCATGGTTCAGTCTTTTCTATATATTGTTTCTATCAACAGACCCAAGGCAAAGTGGCCCATGAGGTTCAGAGCTCTACCCTGGAACTAATTAATGGCCTGGTGAGCCTAGTTCACCAAACTACCATGCCAGATGTGGCTCAAGAGGCCATGGAGGCTCTGTTGGCTCTGCATGCCCCTGAAAAGATTGAAGTGTGGAACCCCGAGGCTCCAATCAATACCTTTTGGGATGTCAGCTCCCAGGTTCTCTTCTCCATCTCGCAGAAGCTTATTCAGCATCAGATAGCCAACTATACGGACGTTTTGAAATGGCTTCGCGAGATTCTCATTTGCCGCAATACGTTCCTGCAGCGGCATAAGGATTACGCTCATGTGGGAAGTCAAATAGCCATTTGCAAACAGGCTCACATCAAAATGGAGGTGGTCTTCTTTATGTACCTGTGGAGCGTAGACTTGGATGCAGTGCTCACTTCACTCTCCTGCTTTGGCCTGCTGTGCGAGGAGGCGGAGATTTGCTGCAGCTCTGATGAGCTTACCGTTGGCTTTATTATGCCCAATTATCATATCTATCAGGAGCTGGCGCAGTTATCCTCTTCAGCCACGGATACTCGCATCTGCTTCTTTGACAACACCCATGGCAATGTCCTCAGTCGTCTCTCCCTGCAGAAACGCATAATGACGCTTCTGCGCAAGATCGAGCATTGTGTGCATGGTGTTCAACCCGCCTGGGAGGAGACCTTTCGCAACTGGGAGGTATCTAGTAAAGTTTTGCAAACCTATCCCAAATGCAAAGGTGATGATGCCCAAGCAGAGGTGTTTCATCGCGGCATGGGCAAGCGTCGGGCAAGCCATCAAAGTTCGGAGCATGATCTGGAGGAACAAATCAACGAGTGGGCCAATATGACCTGGTTTCTGTTGGCCTTGGGTGGTGTGTGTCTGCAGAAACGGAATAGCAGTCGACAGATTCTGTTGCAACAGTCCCAGAATAATCTATCCTTGGGTTCTCTGGCGCAAAACTCACTCTACTCGAGCTCTACCAGTTCGGGGCATGGCTCTTTGCATCCAAGTACGGTTTCATTATCCACCATACCTCCAGCGCCGCCACAAGATGTCAGCTATTGTCCAGTTACGCAGTAAGTATTGCAAGATCAGCGCGGCCAAACAATGTGAAGGAACAGAGCAGTAATCACATCTGTTCATGATATTTTTTTCCGACGTTTTCGTTAAAGCTGACGTATGATAGACAAGCTTATTGACAACTTTTTGTACAATGGTCCACTTTTGTCTTCAATAAACTTAATTGTTGTCCCTTTTTCCAATAAAAACGACACCAGGCGACGCTCTAGATCAAAGGTGTAGCCAGGAGAGAGCAGCTAGGCAGGGCAAGGGCAGCTGGGTAGGGAAGTGCTGTTTCCCGCGCCCATTTCTAGCCCCTACCTCTTTGGAAAGCTGGCTACGCCCTAGCTCTTGATACCATTCTTCACATACTTCCCATTGAACAGATGGATAAGAAAACAGCGAATTTATCTGCTCTCCACATTAGGTACTCGAAACCATAGTGCAGGCCACTTTAAGATCTTTACGAGAAATACCCCCTATAAATTTAGGAAAATAATATCGTTTATATTGATATTTTTAAAAAACTATTGGCTATTAAAAAGGATTTTATCTTTTTCTTCCTCTGTGTATAATTTTTATTTTGTGTATTCTAAAATTAGGAACATTACTTTATAATTAGTTTTTCGACTAGCACCCACGAGATGCTTTGAAATAATAATTTTCTAGGGAGAGCAAATAAACAAGCCGCACTCTTCGCTCCGCGTTGCTAAGCATTTGGTGTGCGCGTTCACTATTTACTCAGTGTATTTGATTTTAAGAGCGGATAGGCTGTGCTCCGCTCCGCTTTCTGTGTGCGGGGGGCCTTAGGGATCAAAAAATCTACGCTAATAGCTTCAAGCTCGAAAACTGAGTGGAAGAAAGTGTGTACTCAGAGAAACCCTGCATTAGTCATTCATAAGGCTCCCTGATCACTGAATTGTCTTTTAGGCTGAGATCGTCGCGATCAAGAAAGCACTTGTATACGCAAACTACTCAGATTGGGAGAACGCAAGTTTGCCTTTGGCCACTTCGCTCACTTCTGAATAGACGTCTCTGATCTTGCTGACACACACAGACATCTAGCAGGTCTCATCAAAGCCCTTGGATGGGTCTAGATCAGGGTGTCCCACCGGCATTTTCTGAAAGCTTATAGAGTAAAGTATTTTTGAGTTTTTTTTTCAGAATTTTCGAAAGACTTTGAAAAGTAGCGCCCTAAAAATCGAGGTTTTCGTCCTTTTTTTTACATTTTTAATTTCTATAACTTTGCCAATAATTACTATTTTCTTAGTTTTCGGATAAACATTTTTAAAGAAAAATGTCAAAACTCTACTTTTAAACTGATTAGAGTGCGACGGTAGCCGAAAATGCCAAAACTGTTTGGGAAAAAGAAAAGTCAATAAATTATCTGCGCGTGAATATGGATTCTGAAATACAATAAAGAATATTGAATATGAAATACGGATAGTTAAGAGTGTAGCCAGGGGCACCTCTCCCGCACAACTCGTTTTGGAAGAAAGATGAGGATGCCAAAAGCAACCATCAATGTCTCAGTACATTAATAATTACGTGCTGCTAGCGCCAGGAGACGGAGTCACCAGATACCCAAGTGAAAAGTAACTGTCGGAGAAATATTTATGGCGGTTGTATCTAAAACTCGCTGATCTCACCAGGTTGATATAGATCTGTTTTGGGTCGCAAATACTTATTTTTTCCTCTACGGTATTAATCACGAATTTATTCTTCCGAAAGCTCTTCAAATGATTTTTACGCTCAACCTTCTATTTGGACATTTTTGTCTGCTTCTGACCGTCAAAATAAATAAATTTAATTACAAAAAGCTTCGAACATCTGCTCATACCATCCACAAATTCAGAGTTCGACGTTCGAGTTCGATGTTCGTGTGGATCGACTTTTCGTTTCTCTGCGTACACACCGTAAAACGTTTGACGTCAAACCTTTTGCGTGTGGTTTTACAACGTTTTTTTAATATGGCGTTTTTCGTTTGCGAGCGCTTTTTTGAGTACTCCGTACCGTGCTTTAACCTTTAAAAAAGTATAACTATGGAACGGTATGAGTTAATTAAACTTTGTTTCTGTTATTTTTTATACCCTTGGAGGGTATATTAAAATTGTCCGGATGTTTGTAACGCATAGAAGGAAGCATCTCCGACCACATAAAGTATATATATTCTTGATCAGCATGACGAGCTGAGTTGATATAGCCATGTCCGTCTGTCCGTCTGTCCGTCCGTCTGTTTCTATGCTATCTCCTCCGTATAAAATAAAAAAAAAAAAAAATAAAAAAAAAATATAAAAAAAATAAAAAATTAAAAAAATAAAAAAATTTTATACCCTTGGAGAGGGTATATTAAAATTGTCCGGATGTTTGTAACGCCAGAAGGAAACATCTCCGACCACATAAAGTATATATATTCTTGATCAGCATGACGAGCTGAGTTGATATAGCCATGTCCGTCTGTCCGTCTGTCCGTCCGTCTGTTTCTATGCTATCTCCTCCGTCAGTTTTAAAGCTATCTCAACCAAACTTTGCACGAAGTCTTTTGGTATAAATACGCTGCACATTTGTCGGAACCGGCCGGATCGGATGACTATAGCATATAGCTGCCATAGGAACGATCGGTTGAAAAAGTAGTTTTAGTGAGAAAAACTTTTTTGTTTTCAATGCTATCGCTCCCAACCCCCGTATTTATAAGTTTTTTATGCTTTCACATAATTTCAGCAAGTTTTATGCAAATCGGGCAACTATATAGTATAGCTGCCATACAAAAGATAGGTCGGAAAAAAGTCTTAGTGAGAAAAACTTTTGTTTTCAATGCTATCGCTCCCAACCCCGTATTTATAAGTTTTCTATGCTTTCACATAATTTCAGCAAGTTTTATGCAAATCGGGCAACTATATAGTATAGCTGCCATACAAAAGATAGGTCTGAAAATAGTCTTAGTGAGAAAAACTTTTTTGTTTTCAATGCTATCGCTCCCAACCCCGTATTTATAAGTTTTCATGCTTTCATAATTTCAGCAAGTTTTATGCAAATCGGGCAACTATATAGTATAGCTGCCATACAAAAGATAGGTCTGAAAAAAAAGTCTTAGTAAGAAAAACTTTTTGTTTTCAATGCTATCGCTCATACGTTGTACAGATCTATATTATATACTACCACACAATTTTGTCAAGTTTTGATTTAAATCGGATGACTATAGCATATAGCTGCCATAGGAACGATCGGTCCAAAATGTAGTTCTAGTAAGAAAAACTTTTTGATGAATATATCGTATTGCCCTAATATAAAACTCGGTAAGTATTAAAAAATTTTTTAATGGTTTTACATAATTTATTTTTTTAAAATATTTTAATCTTTTCAGCAAGTTTTATGAAAATCGGGCAACTATATAGTATAGCTGCCATACAAAAGATAGATCTGAAAAAAGTTTTAGTATGAAAAACTTTTCTGTTTTCAATGCTATCGCTTCCAAACTCGTTACTGATCAATATGATATGCTAACACATAATTCTGTCAAGTCTGATCCAAATCGGATGACTATAGCATATAGCTGCCATAGGAATGATCGGTCGAAAAAATAGTTTTTGTCAGAAAAACTTTTTTGTTTTCAATGGTAGCGTGTTTGTACGTTTCAGTTATAAATATTATCTGTCTCTACACAATTTTAGAGAGTTTAATCAAAATCGGATGAATATATCGTATTGCTGCCATATAAAAAACTGGCAGAAATATATCATGCTCCAGTAGTATATAAACTTCGGTCGAGCCGAAGTTAGCTTTCCTCTATTTTTTTATTTGAACATCTTTTAAAGTGCATCAATAGATTTGTTCGTTTTCATAGAAATTTGAAGCTCTAATGAGTTTTCTTTTCAAAATTTTTTACAAAATTGAAGAAAAATGTATATACCATAAACCATGCTCATAAGAGTAAAGTTGGACATTTTTCCTTAAAAATGTTGATTAGAAAACTACGAAATTCGTGGTTATTGACCAAGTTACGATTTTTGGGGAAAGTTCGACTTGCGCAAACTCCAAACGTCTTTCGAAAAATCTAAAAAAAAAATCTTTAAAATACTTTACTCAGGTCTTTAAAAAAACAGTCATTTAAAAAAAAACAATTATTTTTAGAGCGAAGCTCTTTTACGGACGTCAGACTGGGAGAGTAAATCTTGAAAAATTTTGTCTTTGCGACAGATTCTTTAGGGGAATGTCTTTTGACTTTTGTCTTTGAATTTTGTATTTGCAAAATCAGCAGCTTTTATTATTACAGAGGAAACAGGGGTGTATGTCTTTGGGGACTGGGGCCGCTATGACACTGGGCGTTATGACATTCAAACAGGAGGGTTGTGTGTGGAGTGGGATAGTGTGAGTTTCTAAAGGGAATCAGGTGAAGATTTGGTGTGATCTGACGGGGATTTGGTGCTGATTTGATGCGGATCAGGGGGTGATGTGGTGGAGATCTGGTGGTTTGTTTGGGCTCTGGTGGAGATCTGGTGGGGAGCTGTGGGATCTGGTGAAGTCTGGTGGATATCAGGTGGGGATCTGTGAAAGATCTGGTGAAGATCTGGTGGGGACCTGGTGGGGATCTGGTGAAGATCTGGTAGGGAGCTGGTGGGGATCTGTTGGTGGTCTGGTGGGGATCTGGTGGAGATCTGGTGAGGATCTGGTGGGGATCAGGTGGGGATCTGGTAGTGATCTAGTGGGGATCTGGTGGAAATCTGGTGAGGATCAGATGGGGATCTGGTGAAGATCTGGTGGGGAGCTGGTGGAGATCTGGTATAGGTATGGTGGGAATCTAGTGGGGGATCTGGGGTGGGTCAACGGGGGGGATTTTGGGTATGCGTGAAGTTGGGGGTGGAAAGAGTGGCTGCATTGAGGTCAAGTTGTGGATTGTGTGTTTAAATTATAATGTTGTTTTTTTGACTGTGACTAAGTTTTGACTTAACAGAAGCTTAACAGTTAGTTAACATAAGTAAACAGTGACTTAACAGTGACTTGACAGTGACCTAATTTCACTTATATTATATAACATTTATTTAAACAGAATCCAAAAACTGTCTTTTTGCCATTATTTAAATTGGTTGTATCAACGTAAAGAGCTTCGCTCGTGCCGGGTGTTCCATGACACACACTCTTTTTATACCCTTGGAGAGGGTATATTGAAATTGTCCAGATGTTTGTAACGCATGAAAGGAAGCATCTCCGACCACATAAAGTATATATATTCTTGATCAGCGTGACGAGCTGAGTTGATATAGCCATGTCCGCCTGTCCGTCCGTCTGTCCGTCCGTCTGTTTCTATGCTATCTCCTCCGTCAGTTTTAAAGCTATCGTAACCAAAATTTGCACGAAGTCTTTTGGTACAAATACGCTGCACATTTGTCGGAACCGGCCGGATCGGACGACTATAGCATATAGCTGCCATAGGAACGATCGGTTGAAAAAGTAGTTCTAGTGAGAAAAACTTTTTGTTTTCAATGCTATCGCTCCCAACCCTCGTATTTATGAGTTCTTTATGTTTTCACATAACTTTAGCAAGTTTATGCAAATCGGGCAACTATATAGTATAGCTGCCATACAAAGATAAGTCTGAAAAAAGGTTTAGTATGAAAAACTTTTGTTTTCAATGTTATCGCTCCCAAACTCGTTACTGATCAATATGATATCCTAACACACAATTCTGTTAAGTCTGATCCAAATCGGATGACTATATCATATAGCTGCCATAGGAATAATCGGTCGGAAAAATAGTTTTAGTGAGAAAATTTTTTGTTTTCAATGGTAGCGTCTTTGCAGATCCAGTTATGTGTATTATCTGACTCAAAAATAATTTGGACATGCTCCAAAAAAAAAAATAATATTAAAAAAAGAAAAAATACCCATAAAGGAAGAAGTGACGTTGAGCCTGTGATAGTTTGTTGGTATTCATGACGATAACGGGGAATACGCCGTTGACAATTTTACGGGGGCCAGTGTAGCAATGCTCCCTTTAAATAACAGCTACGCGAGTAATTAAACAAGTTCAATTTGTAGATTCTAGGAGCAGAAAATCTAAGGCATGCTGTGAAGAATTGTTTGTGTTGGTTTATTAGTGATGTGCTTTGATGGACGGAGGACAAATGTGTCTCGAAAGATTGAGGGCATCGCTTTGCCTCGATTGAGGGACTTTGCTTTGCCTCTATGAAGACCTTTCAAGGGCTTTGCTTTGCCTCTATGAAGTCTTATGAGAAAGCTGGTATATAATGCTAACAGTATGAGTGATAGGACTGAACCCGGAATCAAATATAAATATTTGGAGAGTCGTTGAAATTATTGAACTAATACTCCTTTTAAGGAAGGGCAATTAAATGTTTGCTGTCAGATGTCGACTGTACTGTGGACATCTATTTCAGTTTGTCGCTGCCAAACCGAGCCGTTGGTACCGATACAGATGTGTCTGGCTTGGAGCTGAATTTTTAGATAAACTATGTCGTGACGAACGGGGAAGGTGGGTGGAGTAGTCAAATGAAAGGCGACTCTCAGACAAACATATATTTATAATAATATGGAAAATACACCTGGTATCAATTGACTGTTTTGAATAAACCATTGCTGTATAACACCCAGGCAACCATTGCCTCTTCTTCTCTTGTAAAAAGGACATTGGCCGCATATGGGGTTTTTACCCAACCATTGGACATTGGCTTTACACAGCCGTAATACGCCCCATACTACTCTACGGAGCTCTAGTATGGTGGCCAACACTCGAGAAACAATCAGCACTGAACAGTCTGCATAAAGTACAGAGAAGTGCGGAAATTGGTATTAGCGGCGCTCTCCGGACGACACCTACGGAAGCGCTAAATATTATTCTTCACCTTCTACCACTAGACTTCATAGCTAAGCAAATTGCTACCACAACACCCTTAAGCCTACGAGAATCCGATACCTGGTATAGGGGCAATTCGCGACACGCTACCATACTCGAAGCCCAAACAGGTATACCATTAATTACAGACTACTGTGTACCACAAACGACGTTCGACAAATATTACGACGTCTATATCCCAAGCCGAAACGATTGGGACAACCACAGCAGAGCTAACGCCATTAACATCTACACTGATGGCTCTAAGCTCGACGAAAAAGTAGGAGGGGCGTTTTCTCTCCCAACCTAGATTTCAACTTATCGTTCCGCCTTCCTGATCACTCCCCACTTATTACAGGGATACAACATGCCCATCGCTGACATTGAAGATTAAAGTTGGAACTTTAAAAAGTGGGAACAAATCCAAAAACTTATTTTAAGCAACTAAATTTAGTGTTTGCTTTTGTATTGAAACATATTTATAAACCTGACCTCTCTCCATTTTCAGATTCATAGGCCAGCTGTTGCGTCTCCTCGTTTGTAGCAATGAAAAGATTGGCCTCAACATCCAAAAGAATGTCAAAGAATTGGTCGGTGAGGAAATGTCCACCCAACTGTATCCCATTCTGTTCGATCAGATACGTGCCATTGTGGAGAAGTTCTTCGATCAGCAGGGTCAAGTCAATGTAAATGTCACCGACATCAATACACAGTTCATTGAGCATACCATTTATATCATGAAATCCATTTTGGATCCGAAAGCAAATAAAGATCCCAACAATGATCAGCCCTCGCCCTCGGAACATTTGGGTGTGACCAGTATCGAGGGCATGATGCTAGGCATAGTGCGATATGTGAGACATCTGGATATGACTGTCTATGCCATACGAATCAAGACGAAACTTTGCCAATTGGTCGAGGTAATGATGAAACGTCGCGATGATTTGGCCTTCCGTCAGGAGATGAAGTTCCGCAATAAATTGGTGGAATACCTCACTGACTGGGTAATGGGTACTTCACATCAAATAGCCCCACCCAGCTCGGCTGATGCCTCCATATTAACGAATACCTCACTCATCTTTCGTGATCTGGATCAGGCCTGCATGGAGGCAGTGGCTGCTCTGCTGCGCGGATTGCCGCTTCAGCCAGAGGAATCGGACCGTGGGGATTTGATGGATGCCAAGAGTGCTTTGTTCTTGAAATATTTTACCCTATTTATGAATCTGCTTAATGATTGCATAGACAGTTCAGAGGCAGAGAAGGAGCTCAATAATACGCCCCTGCTGCCGCCTCGACCACGCATGGCGGCAGGCAAGTTGACGGCCCTGAGAAATGCCACCATTCTGGCCATGTCGAATTTGTTGGGCGCCAACATAGACTCGGGCCTGATGCACTCCATCGATCTGGGCTATAATCCTGATCTGCAAACTCGTGCCGCCTTCATGGAGGTGCTTACCCAAATTCTTCAGCAGGGCACCGAATTTGACACCCTGGCCGAGACAGTGCTGGCGGATCGCTTTGAGCAGCTGGTTCAGCTGGTGACCATGATCAGTGACAAGGGTGAGCTGCCCATAGCCATGGCTTTGGCCAATGTGGTGACCACCTCCCAAATGGATGAACTGGCTCGGGTACTGGTTACCCTGTTCGATGCTAAGCACTTGCTTTCCCCGCTGCTGTGGAATATGTTCTATCGCGAGGTGGAGGTCTCGGACTGCATGCAGACTCTCTTCCGTGGCAATTCTCTGGGCAGCAAGATAATGGCCTTTTGCTTTAAGATCTATGGGGCAAGTTATTTGCAAATGTTGCTGGAGCCGCTTATACGTCCGCTGCTGGATGAGCAGGAAGAGACCTGCTTTGAGGTGGATCCCGCCAGATTGGATCCCAGTGAGGATATCGAGGAGCATCGTAATAATTTGATTGCCTTGACCCAGAAGGTGTTTGATGCCATTATCAATTCATCGGATCGGTTTCCGCCGCAGTTGCGATCCATGTGCCATTGTCTGTACCAGGTGCTGAGCAAGCGCTTTCCGAACCTGTTGCAAAACAACATTGGTGCAGTGGGTACTGTCATCTTTCTACGCTTCATTAATCCGGCCATAGGTGAGTCAGAATGGAGAAGACATCTTCATATGCTTACTTATCCACTCTTCTTTGAATTTACAGTCTCACCCCAGGAGCTGGGCATTGTGGACAAACAAGTGCACAGCTCTGCCAAACGTGGTTTGATGCTCATGTCCAAGATCCTGCAAAATATAGCCAATCATGTGGAGTTCTCCAAAGAGCAGCATATGCTTTGCTTCAATGATTTCCTGCGCGATCATTTCGAGGCTGGTCGTCGCTTTTTCATACAGATTGCCTCCGACTGTGAGACTGTGGATCAGACTTCGCATAGCATGAGTTTCATTTCGGATGCCAATGTTTTGGCTCTGCATCGTTTGCTTTGGACGCACCAAGAGAAAATTGGAGACTATCTTTCCAGCAGCCGCGATCACAAGGCTGTGGGCAGACGACCCTTTGATAAAATGGCCACCCTGTTGGCCTATTTGGGTCCACCAGAGCATAAACCTGTGGACTCGCACATGATGTTCAGTTCGTATGCACGATGGAGCTCCATTGATATGTCCTCAACCAATTTCGAAGAAATAATGGTCAAACATCAAATGCATGAAAAAGAGGAATTCAAAACGCTGAAGTCCATGAACATATTCTATCAGGCAGGCACTAGTAAATCGGGCTATCCGGTATTCTACTATATAGCCAGGCGTTACAAGTGAGTAAAAACTAAAAATATTATATGCGAATAGAGATTATTGAAAAACTGGTTCAAATGACATCGTCAAGTCTTTAATATATGGGCGAGGCACGACACTGCACTGAGTGCTGCCAAAATGTTTAAAGCCAGACTACAGAAAATCAAGGACTGAATCAATGAAATTTGAAATATCGAAATTGTTGTTTTAATCGTATGTTTTACTTTGTAATCGACAGTTCTTTCGGATTTTCGGGCTTTTATTTACAGACTATTTACTCTGGTTTTCATATAAACACGGTTTACTATTTACATTATCAATCACAGCGAACGAACGAAGCGCCCATCTGTCTTGTTTCCTACAGCGTTCTACCAAAGACCAATATAATCTCTAAGATGCCGAACGGCCATATATTGGTTTTGCACTATGCAGCTATTTTTTTGGTGGCGACGAAAATCGCGCTCTCTCCGCTCACACGAAGTTGAGAGCGCAAAAATCTAAAAATAGAATGCACTTGCTTGTGTGAGTAATGCTTAAGAATACGTCTGTCGCTGTATGCGTACAAAAAAGCGGCTGGCTCTAGAGCGCTCTCTCTCTCTCTCTGCCTTTTCAAGAGAGCCAAAAGCCAGTTGAAAAGCCAGCTCCGAAAAATCGTATGGCGTTACTCATCTTCATATTCTAATGTCTTTGGTTCTACTCTCGGTCACGTAATCCATTTTTAATAACAGTGTGACCATCGTCTCTGTGTTAAAATATCGATATAATTGCGGCTATTTTCAAATAATTCCAAAGTCTACAACATATTCATTCCTGCAAGGACACAAAGAGGAATAGAAAAGTATTCCAAGATGTATTCACATGTTCATTATCCTGCCATTCCCCAACCGAAGCTGAATGAATTATTTTCTCTACTTCAGCCGGATGTAGGTACTTAAAACAGCCCTTTGCGACATGCCTCGAAGAAAAAAAGGATTTAAAAGGGTCTAGACCAGCGATGCTCAACGTGAGCGAGGCCAAAAAGTGAGAGTGTATTAGTGTGCGAAAATAAAGCTCCGTGAATTTGCTTCGACCTAATCGCTTCGAACTCTGGCGAGCGAATGACGGCTTTCTGCTTTTTTGGACTCAGCTTCGGCATGCGTTCGGGTCGTGTACGTGTGAATAGCGAAATGTTTCGCCTCAAGGGGGGAACCAGAGGCCATCACTGGTCTAGACCGGTAAGGGAAGGGGTGCGGCCTAAGGTCTGGGATTTTGAAATTTCCTTTATAATTGGTTAGATTACTTTAAAACAAACTGGTCTGCCCCAATGGTGGGTCCTTGAGATATCGTCAAAAATCCTTTTTTTATGAGCTTCTTTTTAAATTGCCATAACTCGGGAGGGAACCAGAGCAGCTAGAGACATGAAATAAATTGCCAGTGATAAACAATTGATCAAAGTTTTCGAAACTGAAAACGGTAAAATACACTGAAAACATTTTTCGGTATAATTAAAACAAAACTATAATGTGATGGTTTTGATAGTTCGCGATGGACCGCCTTCTTAAAACTTTTCCTGGAATTTCCTCTAACCTTAAAGCCAATTATCAGAAAGTTTGAAAAAAATCGAAGATACGCTTCCTCATAAATTGTATACCTATTCATTTATTTCGTTTATATTATTTACTCATCATCTTCTCTATTTTCGATTGTTGCACTAGTTTACAGCTAAAAAGACCCATTTCTAAAATAATATTTTTAGTGTAATTTGGAATGCTGAACTCAAAAATCGAATTTGTGAAATATTTTTTCATACATTTTAAGCCATTTATATTTGCAGGTTATACTATATGTCTCGAGTAAACCTTGAATTTTATTATTGAGTGAATCCTTTTACCGAACGATGCATCAATATTTTTGTCCCGTACTATTTAAGTCTTCAGTAAGGTATGAGGTCTCTATATAATATTTAGAAAATAATATATTCAGCTTAACTTCCGTGAGTCTTGTGGGGTGGATCAAACACCCGAAATTCAAAACCTCAGAAAACCAACAGATTACACAGCCCAAAATGTTTTTGGTGCAGTCTATATTTCTGTCCATTTCTTTTTTTCTTTTCCCTTCTTTTCCTTCCCCTTAATTTTTTATTTTATCCGATTAGTTAATTTAGCAAAAATATTCTAAAGTCTTCTTGGTTATTGGATTTATCATCTAACATGTAAACATATAACACTTTAAGCCTAATCAAGTAGCCTCTTTACAGTTCCTATACAGATTCAGAGTGACAATCTAGTTTTCCTCCCATAAAATTAAATATGTATTTTTGGCTTTAACAGGCTATAACTTTGCCAAATAAACTGATTAAAATGATTTAAAAAGAGCACAAAATTAGAGCATATGTTGCGCTATATGCTCAGATGGCGAAAATAATTATCAAATAACCGCGTTAGCTTAAACGGAATGATTTATTTTTGATAAAAATGCCATAAATCGAAAGATGTCTGTCTTTAAAGCAAATTGGACGCAAAATGCATTTTTATGTAATTTTATCTATGCAAATTAGTCACTTATTCTATATCATTTACCTTTTTTTTCCACCATATCTTGAAAAAAAGCTGATGGTTTTAGCTAAACCGAAACCATTTTTAGAATGAGTCAGTATATAGCTTATCCTATTTTTAAATCATCAGAACTGCACCTCAAAAAAATTGTGTCATTTTGTTGGTCAGTGTAATATGTATTTATTCGCTTAAAATACTTTTTCTTCTGACATTATGGTATATTTCTAAGATTTTTAATATTTTTGATTGTTTATGTTTCCGATCATGGGTTTTACAGGGTTTTTATAAATATTTTGTAATTTTTTTTTCTGAAGCGTATCTTTGATTTTTATAAAGGAAATTTCAAAATCCCAGACTTTAGGCCGCGAAAGTCAGATTACTTTCTTTGAATCATTTTCGTCCCCCGAAGAAATTGGAATAGATTGGATATTTACTACATCTCTTCCCATACGAAGTCTAGCAGGACAGACATTTAAAGTGCCCATAGAGTTACTTCCAAGATTTTAGTGCAGGGAATTAATCGTTTTTTGGTACTGCAAAATTTTCATATTTCGTTCCAACTCGTAATTTTTTATAAAATTTAATTTTAAAGCTGCATGTAAAATTTTGACTAAATCGGTTGAAAATACTAAATATAAATGGTGCGAACAGCCCGATACCGAACCGAGCCGAAAGCAAGAATTTCTAAAGAGGGACCTTTTATATTTTGATTGATGTAGCCTTGAGGATGTGTTGCCACGCAGTTTAAAACATGTGATGCCGTACATCTCCGACAATCATCTATCGACCTCCAGCCTATTATCAGGCTGCATTCTTTATATTGAAGATTCTAATTGATATTCTCCATATTGTGTCGTGCTTTATCAACTTAATCTATCTTTGCTTATAGTGAGGTAAAAAATTCAGCTGAAACTGGGTCACCCTTGTCTTACTTTTTTGTGATTAAGCTATTCGTCGGAAACTGACCTATAAATCAAAACAAATGCTAAATGAATAATAATGCATTTTAATAGTTGAAAAAGACACTGAAATACCCTGTATTCTTAAAAATGTACAGAAAACAAATGTTTGCAATTTGGAAATAAGTTGAATGCGGGTTAATTAGTAAGAGATATACAGAATTTGGCTATACTGTCCAAATATTTTTAGGGTTAAAACAAACTTTTGTAAGGGTATTAAAACTTCGCCAGAGTCGACTTAGTCTATGCCTTTACTTATTCACAACATTTCATTTGAATTATTAGTGCTTAGTTAAGCACAATTATTTTCCCTGGAACTAGCTTTGATTAAGTTTCCACTTGGATTTCCACCATCTATATAAGCCAGCTGCACTCGCTCTACTTAGTCAGAAGATCATTTTGAGAAGCTTGTTACTTGGTGAAAATGAATTTCAAGTATTGTGTAAGTTTATAATTCGAAGGGAACGAAGGGATAAATAAGTTTCCTTATTTTAATTCATCTTCCTCTCTCACTGTCTGCTACTTTATTAGATCATGTTGCTTTCGCTGCTAATCGCTGGAGTTGCAGCAGGTAATGCGCCACATCCAAAAGTAACAACCCCACGGCCCTGCCCCGGAGTGTGTGGCAAATAGCAGTAGTTGCGATTTCCCTTCCGGTTGGAGTTTTTTTTATGCTGTTTGCTGAAACAATTAAACTCATATGATACAAATAATTTTTGTTGATGATTATTTGAACATTGATCGGACAGGGCCGACTTTAACTTAAGCTCTGGTTTTTGTATCATTTTTTTTCAAATTTTAATTTT
>JAEIFU010003259.1:0-31004 GCA_018904235.1 Lordiphosa stackelbergi | reverse complement strand
AGTATATATATATTCTTGATCAGCATGACGAGCTGAGTCGATTACTTGTCCGTCCGTCTGTCCGTCTGTCTGTTCGTCTACGCGAACTAGTCCCCTCAGTTTTGAGCTATCGAGCTGAAACTTTGCACAGAGTCTTCTTTACTGCACGCTGCTAATATGTCGGAACCGACCGGATCGGATGACTACTTCTTGTAGCTGCCATACAAATGTTCGTTCGGAAAATGGATTTTAGTAAGAAAAACTGTTTTGTTCTCAATATTACTGCTCTCAAACACGGTCATGGGTAATATGTAATGTTTTTAAGCTGATCTGCGAAGCTTGGTCGAAGTCGCTAACCGTTGAGACAAGCTATTTCAAGTGTATCAAAACTTCGGTACAGACGAAGTTAGCTTTGCCTTTCTCGTTTTTGTATTTGTTTTTAGTGAATTGTGCAACTAAATACGAAATAAAACGGAATTACATATCTTTTCGATTTCTTGTAATAAAATGAGGAAAAGTATGCGACATATCGTTACTCTACCGCCCTTGAAACTAAATATTTAGCCAACTAACGGAATGTACGCCAAAAATTTTTACTATATATCAGGGTCGCTTAATGACATACCGCGTTTGAAGCGTCAGTCCAAGCAGATTTTTACCATGGAACAATACACGCCACGCGAGCGCTCTGAAATAGTTGAAATTTACATTCAACAGAACAAGTCAATTGTGAAAACTCAACGTGCTTTTAAAAAATTAAAAAATGTGAAAAGTTCTCATTGAATGGGACCGTAAATAAGCAAAATTGCCGTATTTACGCCACTGAAAATCCTGAGGAGATTCAAGAAGTGCCTCTTCATGACGAAAAAGTCACAGTTTGGTGCGGCGTTAGTGCGAAAACGGTCATTGGGCCGTTTTTCTTCCAAAATGAAAATGGCCATGCTGTTACCATCAACCAGGAGCGTTATCGCGACATGATGACCAATTTTGTGATGCCAATTATTCGTCGAAAGCGTATGAGGCAGTTCTGGTTTCAACAAGACGGCGCTCCACCGCACACAAGTCGCATAACAATCGATTTTCTGAAGAAATTGTTTCCGGGCCGTTTGATGTCGAAAAGTGGTGATTTGGACTGGCCACCGCGTTCGCCCGATTTGACGCCGCCTGACTTCTTCTTGTGGGGATATTTGAAGTCAAAGGTTTACGTTAACAAGCCAAGGACCGTAGAAGAGCTCAAGGACAACATTCGTGAAGAAATAGCCGCTATTCCGGCCGAAATGTTGGCGAAATCGATGGAAAATGCTGCAAAAAGGGCACAATACGCCATCAACGCCAGAGGCGGCCATTTGAGAGATATCATATTCAAAATTGATGTAAACAAATCTACTTGGAACAAATTAAATGATTAAGATTGCCAACCGCCAAATTTTTTTTTTTTCTTTGATTTAAAAAAAAAATGGGTCCGTCGAATATGGGCAACCCTGTATATATATATTCTTGATCAGCATCAACAGCCGAGTCGATATAGCCTTGTCCGTCTGTCCGTCCGTCCGTCTGTCTGTTTGAACACCTAGATCTCAGAGACTAGAAGAGCTAAAGCTACCAAACTTTGACATGTAGACTCTATTGTCTGCACGCAGATCAAGATTGTTTCAAATTTTTGCCACGCCCACCACAATAGAAAATGTTGAATAACTCCCACATTTTTTGAGATATCGAGTTCAAATTTGAAACTTAAGTTTATATTCGCAATAACTACAATCGCTAAAATTGTCATTAAGATCGGATATAAAATAGCCGAGTTATAAAAATGTTGCATACTTTTCGGGTGTTCCCACTCAGGAACACAGGAACTTTATTAAACATTTCTTTTCATGAGTAACGGGTATATCGAAGTCGGTTAGAGCTGACTTTAACTTACGCTCTCGTTTTGCCCAGAAGTTTGCAACGCATAGAAATACTCATTTCCGACCCTATAAACTATATATATTCTTCATCAGAGCGACGAGCTAAGTCGATTGAGTTTTGTACGTCCGTCTGTCTGTCTGTCCGTCTGTCTGTCAGTTTCTACGCAAACTAGTCTATCGAGCTGAAACTTTGCATAGAGTTTTCTTTTTACTGCACACTGCTAATATGTCGGAACCGACCGGATCGAATGACTATATCTTATAGCTGCCATAGGAACTATCAGTCGACAAATGGGTCTTAGTGAGAAAAACTTTTTTGTTTTTAATGCTAACGTCTCCCAACTCAGCGATTATTGATATTATATGCTTTTACACAGATTTGGAAGTTTTGGTCAAAATCGGATGACTATATCTTATAGCTTTTATAGGAACTATCGGTCGGAAAATAGGTTTTATTTAGATAAATTGTTTGTATCAATGCTGGCGTTCTTCTATATTCTATATATTCTTCTATATTAAAAAAAATATGCAAGGGTATAAAAAGTCGCCAAAGACAAAGTTAGCTTGGCCTTCTCGTTTTAATTACCCTAGTTCACAATATAATAAAAATTTTGCGATCCCGAACGTTTGGTAGCAATTTCTTATGTAAGTCCCCCCGCTGAGTCCAAAAATCTATATCAAGATTTTTTAGTGGGTCCGTTTTCGAGAAATCGCGGAAAAGCTATTTTTAAGTACCTTTAGAAAAATGTATATATCTTCAGTATCGATTCATTCACTATTAAAAGGTAATGTTTTATTTTTTCCTAAAAAAGCTAGATTTTAAGTGCGATTTTCACCACGAAAAAAATTGTGTAAAATGTATTTTATTGCTGGTCTGTAAAAGATTTAGCTCTTTAAAATACAAACATAATTCATTCAAATCCGTTGAAGAATGTAAAAGTTATTGACATTTAAGTAAAAAATTTAAGGTTTGAAGTTTTTGCAAATTGACTTAGTTTGATTGTTTTTGTGTTCGTCGTAGGAGGCATAGTAAACATTCAAACTATTCTATTTAAGGGCTACTATGACCTGCCAAATTTATTTTGTACCTGGTTAAGATTTTTTGTGATTGACTAAAGTTGAAAAATTAGTGCAAGAGTCAAAAATGAATCAAATTGAATGCAAAAACTATCCTAATAAATTGTGCTGCGCTTGCGGTCATTACATATTTTTATACCCTTGGAGAGGGTATATTGAAATTGTCCGGATGTTTGTAACGCACAGAAGGAAGCATCTCCGACCACATAAAGTATATATTTCTTGATCAGCATGACGAGCTGAGTTGATATAGCCATGTCCGTCTGTCCGTCCGTCTGTCCGTCCGTCTGTTTCTATGCTATCTCCTCCCTCAGTTTTAAAGCTATCGTAACCAAACTTTGCACGAAGTCTTTTGGTACAAATACGCTGCACATTTGTCGGAACCGGCCGGATCGGATGACTATAGCATATAGCTGCCATAGGAACGATCGGTTGAAAAAGTAGTTTAAGTTAGAAAAACTTTTTTGTTTTCATTTCACCGAGATTTATCAAAATCAGACAACTATATAGTATAGCTGCCATACAAAAAGATAGGTCTGAATTTTGTTTTCAATGCTATCGCTCCCAAACTCGTTACTGATTAATATGATATGCTTACACACAATTTTGTCAAGTCTGATGCAAATCGGATGACTATAGCATATAGCTGCCATAGGAATGATCGGTCGAAAAAATAGTTTTAGTGAGAAAAACTTTTTTGTTTTCAATTGTAGCGTCTTTGTACGTTCCAGTTATGAATATTATCTGTCTCAACACAATTTTGGAGAGTTTGATCAAAATCGGATGAATATATCGTATAGCTGCCATATAAAAAAACTGGCAGGAATATATCATGCTCCAAGGGTATATAAACTTCGGTCCGACAAGTTAGCTTTCCCTCTATTTTTATAATAAATATGTGTGCAAAAAATAGAGAAAAGGTATCTTCGGTATAATTTTTGCATTCAATTTGACGTCATGCACTCATTTTCAACCGAAATCAATTACAAAAAAATCTTAATCTTAATCTTAAATCTTATCAGGTACAAAATAAATTTGGCAGGTCATAGTTGTCCTTAAACAGAATATTTTGAATGTTAACTATGCCTCCTACGATAAACAAAAAACAATCAAAAACTCGGGGGTGCCACAGAAATCTATGGAGATTTTGGCGACGGTTGGTTTGTAAGTCTCTCGAAAAATTCGTTGGTGCCACAGAACTTCTAGAGATTTCATTTTCTAATTAGAAAATCTAGTTGGAGCACCAGATGTTCCAATTGATGTTCCATTTCTAAAAACAGGGCTGAATCTCTTGCCAAAAAATTTCCCTTATTTTAGATGTGGGTTAATTTAATGATTAACTGAAATTGTTTGATTGTGTTATATGTTTTATGATGCATTTTTAAATAATAATTCAATTTTAAGTCGCATTCTCCACCAATATAATGCAAAATTAAAAAATTTGTTGGCGCCAAACATGAGGTGTTAGTTTCCATCCCTAAATCTGCTAGCTTTCATGTAGAGGGCGCCACTTCGACAAAAGGCGCTAGTGAGAAAGAGCTTTGCAAAATCTCCAAATAAAACATTAGAGGTTTGAAACCAACGAAAAGAAATTTCTGTGGCACCTGAGAATTGGAATTCGGTTGGAATTTGGTTGGATGTGGTTTCTGTGGCACCCCGACTAATAGCCTATTTCCACTGGCTTCATTTCTTATCCTTTTTAACTCTAAAAATGAAGCCGTTTCCATTGACAAATTGTCATCATTTTGACACTTTGAAAAAAAGCTGCTTTGTTTGTTTTAAATAACAGGCGGCACTTTCAAACTTACATGGACTTTTTGCAATATTTTTAGCAAAAAAAAAAAAGACTTAACCCTCAGGACAGCAATTCCTCGTGGCGAACGCATTGCCATCGCCCTAAACTATCAGCAGAAAGCTAAATACACAACTTATTTTTAGTAAATTTTAGCATACCTGTTAAATAATGATTATTAATTGTAGTCATTATTAATTAGATTATTTTTGTTTAAAAGTTGAATTAATGATTAAATTACGATTATTTTCGGTTTCACACAAAAATTTAATGATTACCATTACAAATAATCAAAAATAATGGAAAATTAAAAAATTATTAAAAATAATTGGAAAATAATGGAAAATAATGGAAAATAATCGTTTCCATTATTTTCAAAAATAATTTTCCATTATTTCGACTATTTGAGACTATTTTGAGAGAAACAAATTATTTTCAACATCACATTTAATAACAACAATGTTTCTTTACAAAAAGTGCTAAGCTTTTTGCAGCCACCCGCGCACTTTATTAAAAGCTTTCAACAGCACACGCACGTTGTGTTCTTTCGAAGTTTGACGCCATTTCGGCCCTGTTTCTTTATGCGAAATAAGAGTATAATGGTTGTTACAAAAGCGAAAGTAAGCTTCTCTGGTCCCATAATATATATATATTCTTGATCTATCTGTCCATCTGAACGAACACATCGATCTTGGAGACTAACTACATACAAAATATTGAAAATCTGTGATAACTTATCATTCATCGAAATCGGTTGAGAAACAGCATAGATATCGAACACTGAAGTTAAGTCCCAGATACACAAAACATGACTATACTGTATAATTATAAGTTCAGGGTATGTTCTAGTCGGGAACTAGAGCTGCGACTGTGGTTTACGAACCTTGCGACAGACTGACGCACAAGCTGAGAGGTATGATCGCGAACGAATACATACATGCTTGCATTGAAAATAGGCAAAACACAACAAGACGCACAAATTGCACAAGTAAAAATACCCCTGTGTCCAAATATTCAGTTGTAGTCCATGAAATCACAAATATATAGTTTCATGAAAAAGATTATGTACTATGAAAGTGTTTGTAATTTAAGGTATATATCTTGCGTTTAGTTGTTTATTAATTAAAAATTAAAAATAAAAAGTTTAGCTACTCGGCGACTTGGTTGGAACCGTCTGTCGCTCACCGCCTCGCACCCTCTACACGTAGCTTAATACACCTTCCCTGGTCTTCTCCAGATACCAGATCGTTCAGCCATGCGCTTTGGGTTTGCGAATTAGTGCTAGCAGAATTTACAAAATAAATAACTAATACTAAAAAACTAAAAACTAAATATCCTTTTTAAGATGATCCCTTTATAATTCTGTTTCTATATGCTAAGGCTTTAATCACATAACTCTGTAGCTTTGACCAGTTCGCGCCGTTGAGGATATTTATTATTTCGTGCGGAAAAAGGATTATGTTTAATGTTTGTGTTTAATTTAATGTGAAAACATGTATTATTTAATACGTTCTTGTTAATATGTTGTAAGCTAATCTCGTACAACAACATTGTTGTTATTAAATGTGATGTTGAAAATAATTTGTTTCTCTCAAAATAGTCTCAAATAGTCGAAATAATGGAAAATAATGGCAAATAATGGCAAATAATTGAAAATAATGGAAAATAATGGAAACGATTATTTTCCATTATTTTCCATTATTTTCAATTATTTTTAATAGTTTATGGTAATTTTCCATTATTTTTGATTATTTGTAATCGTAATCATTAAATAATCATAAATTTTTTACCACCCAACTATATAATCACTACGACTATTTTCCAAAAATAATTTAATTGATTAGTAATTCTAATGGCAACTTAACAGGTATGTTTTTTACCTATTTATATTAAAAATAAACCCCTAATTTTTAGGGACAATTTACAACATTTTAAAAAATGATAGAAATGAAAGGCAAAATGAAGTGACAATTCGTATGGAAGAAATGATATCATTTTCTTCATTTCATGAAATGAAGCTTCATTTGTTCAGTGGAAATAGGCTATAAGTCAATTAGCATGAACTTGAACATTCAATTTTATACTTATGTCAATAACTTTTATATTCTTGAACGGATTTGAATGAATTATGTGGCGTTGTATTTTAAATAGCTAAATCTTTACCGACTAGCAATAAAATAAATTTTACACAATTATTTTCGTGGTGAAAATCGTACTTAAAATCTAGCTTTTTTCAAAAAATGCCGAAAAGCCTTATAACGCCGAAGTCAAGCACCGGATTAAGAAGTGGTGTACGAATGAATGATAGGGTATTCAATTACCTTCCAAGAAAGCTTTAAAACCCCACTAAAAAATATTTGGACTGCATTTTTGGACTCAGCTAAGGGATTAACATATGAAATGACTCTCAAATGGTCGGGATCGGAAATGCTGTAAACTAGTGTTGTCAAATCCATCAGCTGACATTAAAAACTTTTGAGAACATATTCGTTCAAGTTATATCTTCTAGAAGCTGTTCATATATACTAGCTCTTAGATCACAAAAGGACAAAAAAGGATCGCTCAACTAATATCTGAGTTGTTGGAACAGCAACGCAATTTTTATAGGTCTTCGTTTTATTGACCATTTCAAAAATTTAAAACATTTGTTGATGTATAGATTGTTCTCTTGGAGAATTTTCAAAAGAATCTGTAAAATATTTGATATATGTTTATGGCGTTCTTCCTCGCAATAAAAAGTCATCCAAGCTTAGTTCAAAACGCAATCGCTTATACTAAAATCTCTAGAGATTTTCAATATTTCCTTGTGTTTCGTTGGAAAAACTACTTAATTTTGTGAACCGAAACTAATTTTTCGAAATAGTGATCCGGTTCGGGTTCAGGTTCGTGGAGTCAAAAATATTAGATAAAAATGTGAAACATGCGCAAGGTGTGCGCGAAGATGTTTCAAAATTTTTATAAATCGACTCAGTCCTATTACTTTCCGGACAAACCCTGATATGCCTAGTACTCGCAATTGTTTTGGCACACGGTTTTTTAGTCATAAAATGAAAACGAATAAATATTTTTCAAAACTTTTTTCTTCTTTTTATTCGGTCACTCAAAGGCTTCAAATCGTAGAACAACTTTTTCGAAAGCATTGCCCAAGTCTCTTCGGACACTTATCGTTGGAAGAGCACGAACAATGCCCACAGACGAATTCTGTTTACTGAGGAGAAAATTTACACCCTTGTTTTAAAAAATCAATATCATCAAAGTCATCAACCTTAAAAAACCCGCTCCGTGAACCCTAAACCCTTAAAGTTAAATGAACTCTATACTATTTATTGGCGGTTTGGAGCCCTACCTTAACAAAGTTCAGCAGTAATATTACCCTTTAATTCGCTTTCCTTACAAAAGCAGATCGTAAGGATCTATTAGCTTAATGGAAAGTTCTAAATCATGAGGCTGAGGTCCAGGAGCTGATCTTCAAGTAGAACACAACATAATTTAAATGAAATGTGCTTGAATTGATAAGCAAACTTGTCCCCATTTGATTTTTTTTTTAGAAATAAAGATTAGAGAGCTCAAAGTTTTAAAAATCACCTATAGCAGGACCACAAGAATAAAAAAAAAAACCCAACCAAGCTCAACCGGTCATAAGCCAAGGGCGGACATTAAACGGAACTTATGTCCCCGATATTTCTGTGTGTGGTCTAATCAGCTAAGCTTAAGTAGAAGGTGCTCGAAGGGAAGTAAAGGCGGTCGGGGGCATATCGCCCCTCAACAACAACAACAACAACAACAGCAGGAACAAGCATCGACTTAGTTTCAAGAGTTATCGCCCAAGTTTCATTCATTGCGTTGCGAACGTCTATGTTAGCTGCTCGGTTTAGTCTTGTGTTACATAGAAGTTTGTCGCCCATCCGTTCCATATACCGCCTCCCACTCTCTCGTCACCACCCCCCAACAGACACACACGCACACACACGCAAGAGATCACACCGACGACACCAACAGTGTACATGAGCCGACACGAACCGATGCGGTTTCGTATAGATGAAATGTCTCGGCTTTGATGATCGTGGCATGGACTTTTTGGTTTTTGGAGCGCTGAAAAATTATAGTATAATTAGTCGTGTTCCGTCTTCTCGAGTAAGTAGTAGACTGGGGTTTGGCTGCGCTTTGGCTTTTGCTGTGCCTGAGTGCCTTCTGTCTGTGCCTTTTAGTCTTGTGGTTGCTGTCGTTCGGTTGTGGTTGTGTGTTTTTTAGTACGCTCCAGTCGATCCATTTAGTTAGATCGTTTTTCTGTAAGGAATAAAACTGAAAAAAAAAATAATAAAAAATAAAAAATAATAGTAAAATAAAAATGGGCTGCATTTGAATAAGAACTTGGAACTTAGAACTTGTAAAATTCTTAGCCCACGAGTGTAGTGACTCTCAAACTGTAAGGTGTATTGGTGATTTTGCCAGCTAAGAATATTTCAAATAATACTTCTAATGCAACGAAAAAAAAAAAGGTTTTTAAATATTTTTAAGAAATTTGGAATATTTTTCAACCTTTTTTAGGCCCAACGACGGCAGCAAATTTCGAACTCGACACGGAAAGATTTAATAATTAGGCAGTCATAAGTTAATAGGGCAAGGATGTTGCCCTTCTGGAAGCGGTAAGTACAACTGATCAAAAATTATATTTTTTTATTTCGCAAATTTGAAAACTGATTTTTTGAAAGAGCGCGAAACAAAGAGCATATTATACTGCTCTCTCTCTCTCTCTTTGGCTCTCTTTAGGCCTGATTCTCTTATACAAGCGTGCTCACTCACACTACGATATTTTAAATTTCTTACAGGCTGCTGTATGCCGCTGTCATTGCTGGAGCATTAGTCGGTGCGAATGCTGTAAGTGTACATATACAGTGTGGCTCCTCCCACTTATTTAATGTACTTCATCTCTGTTGCAGCAATTTTGGAGACAGGCCGGCACTTCGGGCTCGATCCAACCTAAAAACCCAAGAACAGAGGAACGATTGTACGAAAATTACATCGACGATAGCTATAAAATTGTAGACTCCGCCAATAATTGTACGAACTATAAGGGCTGTGTGCCCAAATGTTTGGCCGAAAAGGGTACGCGTGGTCTGCCCGGTCCACAGGGTCCAACGGGTATACAGGGACACATGGGTTATCCGGGTCAGGAGGGACCGCCAGGTGACAAGGGTCAGAAGGGTGATCCCGGCCCATTCGGACCAAGAGGTGAGAAGGGTGAGCGCGGCACAAGCGGCCTTCCCGGTTTACCTGGAGTGGCTGGTGTTCAGGGTCCCTCCGGTAATCCCGGACTTCCTGGCATCGTTGGAAAAGATGGTTGCGACGGCACCGATGGTTTGCCCGGTTTACAGGGTTTGTCCGGCATGGCGGGACCTCGCGGCAACCCTGGCCGGGCAGGCACAAAGGGCGATAAGGGTGAGCCGGCCAAGGAAAATGGAGACTATGCCAAGGGTGAGAAGGGAGAGCCTGGCTTTGCCGGTCGCTCTGGTTATCCAGGACAAGATGGACCACCTGGTGCCAAAGGTGAACGCGGAGACACCGGACCATTCGGACCTCCAGGACCACGCGGTGATCGGGGTATCAAGGGCGAGAAGGGTGCCTCCTGCCATGGCGAACAATTGCCCGGTGAGAGGGGAGAAAAGGGCGAAAAGGGAGAACCGGCCGTTAAGTATCCCTCCTCCACGGGCACCGAGAGAGTCATTGGACAGCGTGGTGAGCCTGGACAAAAGGGAGAGCCCGGCCTAAGCGGCGAAAAGGGAGGCCTGGGCCCAGCCGGTGAGCCAGGACATGATGGACTAAAGGGCGAGAAGGGCTTGCGCGGTGGAGCTGGCATAAGAGTAAGTCAAAGTCTGGGCGGCTTGATTGTTATCAGACTTACGTGAATAATTTCCAAACCCTAGGGTCGTCAAGGTGACTTCGGACCCCCGGGTCATGCGGGACAGAAGGGCGACCGTGGTGAGCCGGGTCTGAATGGTCTGCCCGGCACTCCGGGCCAAAAGGGTGAGTCCGGTCTGCCCGGTCTTACTGGCGAGCGTGGCTTGTTAGGTCCTCCAGGACCTCCTGGCGGTGGGCATGGTCAGCCTGGAGCTCCAGGGCCAAAAGGTCCCCGTGGTTACCAGGGTAGTCCTGGTCCACAGGGCTTGAACGGAATGGACGGCCAACCCGGACCTCAAGGCTACCCCGGACAAAAGGGCGGCACTGGCCTGCCCGGCAATGCGGGTGTCGAAGGACCTGCAGGGCAGAAGGGAGATAAGGGTGATGCTGGACGCGTTGGACCCGTGGGCCCGGTTGGAGCCGTTGGTTTTATTGGACCTCCAGGACCCGAAGGACCAAAGGGTGATATCGGCAATCCGGGCTATGGCACTCAAGGACCTAAGGGTGAAGACGGCATTGATGGGTAAGTCATTTAACGGAACCTAGTGTGAGTGCCAAACGAATTCCCATCTTCATAGAACTGCGGGACAGAAGGGTGCCAAGGGCGAGCGCGGTTTCAAGGGTAACGCTGGTGTTCCTGGAAATTCCAAATCGGGCCTGCCCGGTGCTCCCGGTGCAGCTGGTGCACCCGGACAGAAGGGCGATGCTGGTCGGCCTGGACGTCCTGGCGACAAAGGTGATATGGGTCTAAAGGGTGAAATTGGCGGCAAATGCTCCTCCTGCCAACCGGGTGAGAAGGGTGACAAGGGTAACCAGGGTTTGGACGGCATTCCCGGTAGTCCCGGAGCACGTGGACCACCCGGCGAACGCGGCTACCCAGGCGAGCGCGGTGATGAGGGTAGGACCGGACGCATGGGTCCACACGGTGAAAAAGGCGTGGACGGTGCACCCGGAGCCCCTGGTCCTGATGGTGCTCCTGGCAAGTCCGCTTTCGTTGACTGGAGTTTAATAGCCCCGGAGAAAGGTCCTCGGGGAGAACCGGGCCTTCCCGGTGCTGCTGGCGTCAAGGGCGAACGTGGCGAAAATGGACTGCCCGGTCTTCAGGGGGCAAAGGGAGAAATGGGCTTCAAAGGTGACAAAGGCTACACCGGACAAGCTGGCTCAGATGGAAACCCGGGCACACCTGGACGTGACGGATTTAATGGCAGGCCCGGTCAGAACATCAAGGGTGAGCCTGGTCGTGATGGTCAGGATGGTTTGAAGGGTGACCAGGGCCCCGCCGGTTTCAGTGGACCGAAGGGTGAACCGGGCACTTGCGCTGCTGACGCTCTTCGAGTACCAGCCAAGGGAAATAAGGGTGACCGCGGAGCCACTGGCAGCCGTGGTCTGGACGGACCCCCGGGACAGAAGGGAGATATCGGATATACCGGAGAAAAGGGCTCAACCGGAGCCCAGGGTCCACCTGGACCAGTTGGACCACGCGGTCTTACTGGCATACGCGGTGAGAAGGGCAACCCCGGCCCAATTGGTGCGCCTGGTAACCCCGGCAAGGATGGACTACGTGGCAACCCGGGTCGAAATGGAGAACGAGGTCAAAAGGGTGAACAAGGTCTTTCCATTTCTGGAGAACCTGGACCGCAGGGTCTTGACGGTCTAACGGGCGATAAGGGAGATCGTGGTTTAACCGGAGCACCAGGTGGAACTGGCCCGGAAGGCAGTATTGGCTATCCTGGTGACAAGGGTGATACTGGCTCTCCTGGCCTAGCCGGTTTGCCTGGAAAGGTGGGCGAGAAAGGTGATCTTGGACCTCTCGGCCCCATGGGTCCGCCCGGGCCCCCGGGTATACCCGGCATTAGTGGCGTTAGAGGCCGTGATGGTGCGAAGGGAGAGCCCGGCAGTCCCGGCATGGTCGGCATGCCCGGAATCAAGGGCGACCGTGGTGCACTCGGCGTCAATGGACCCAAGGGTTTCACTGGACTCAACGGAGTACCCGGAAAGCGAGGTCCCGCCGGTATTCCTGGAATTCCTGGTAAGTCCTTGAGCTTGGGGCAAGAGAAATGTATGTTTACTGTTTATTACTGTCACAGGCATGAAGGGAGACAAAGGATCTCGTGGATTGACTGGCAACGATGGTCTCGTTGGCGGGCGTGGTCCACCAGGTCCTCCTGGAATCATGGGTCTGAAAGGTGACACTGGCCCCATCGGTGCTCCTGGACAAGACGGATTGGATGGTCTGACCGGTCAGAAGGGTAACCAAGGTCTGCGTGGCTTAGACGGGCGTCAGGGAGAGCCGGGCGATGCTTCTGAAAAGGGACAAAAGGGTGAACCTGGCTTGCCTGGATTGCGTGGTGAGCAAGGCTTTTCCGGAGAACCTGGCATGCCCGGCGAGAAGGGTACGACCGGTATGACGGTCCACGGACGTCCCGGCGCTCAAGGCGAGAAGGGTGATGTCGGACGCAGTGGCTCAAATGGAATGGATGGTATGCCCGGCGAGAAAGGCGAACCCGGTTTTCCTGGCTTCAATGGGTTAAAGGGCGATAAGGGCTCAGTTGGTCGCCCGGGTGCTACCGGTGGTCCTGGCCTTGATGGTCAGCCTGGACCGCAGGGCACCCCTGGACGAGCAGGACTGCCCGGAGCACAAGGCTTTAAGGGTGAACCTGGTCAGCCCGGATATCCAGGTGCCAAGGGTGAGCTTGGTCCGATAGGACCACAGGGCAATGATGGAGCTGTGGGCATCAAGGGCGATCGAGGACCGCGTGGTCAGCCTGGTCCGGCGCCTATTGTTAATATTGAAGACCTCAGAGGCGACATCGGAGCACCTGGCGAGCGTGGTTTGCAGGGTCAGAAGGGAGATCAGGGAGAGAGAGGAGAACAAGGTTCGATTGGATACCCGGGAACTAAGGGTGAGCGTGGCTTAGATGGACCTCGCGGACTCGATGGATTAAACGGAACTCCTGGACCTAAAGGAGACACTGGTCCACATGGTGAAGTCGGCCTTCCTGGACCTGTGGTCAAGGGTGAAAAAGGTCTGCCTGGGCATGCGGGCAGGAATGGACGCCCAGGTGAGTCTGATTTGACCATTTTTGATAACTATTCCATCTGACTCCATACTTGTTTAGGAGCGTTTGGACCCCCTGGTCTTAAGGGCGAACGTGGTCTGACCGGCTTACCTGGTGTCGCTGGCTTGATTGGTCTTCCCGGACCCATTGGCCCAGCTGGCGTTAAGGGAGAGCGTGGCATTGGGGGACCTCCTGGATATGATGGACAGGATGGTCGTCCCGGAGCACCTGGCTTGAAGGGCGATCAAGGCCCCATCGGAGCTAAGGGTGAGCGTGGTTTGCCCGGATATGTGGGCCAGAAGGGAGAAAAGGGAGTCCAGGGCACGGATGGACCCCCAGGTTTGCCTGGCTTGGCTGGACTCAAGGGAGACACAGGCTACCCTGGCATTCAGGGAGCACAAGGACCCCCCGGTGCCCCTGGAGAGAAGGGTTTCACTGGTCCTAAGGGACGTGATGGTAGCGACGGTCGTCACGGTCTGCGTGGAGAAAAGGGAGAGCCTGGCCTATTGCCACCACCTGGACCCAAGGGCGAACCCGGCCACCCGGGACAAAATGGTCAAAAGGGCGAACCAGGACCACCTGGCGAGCGTGGTCTGATTGGCGTTCAGGGTCAACGGGGTGAAAAGGGCGAGCGTGGCCTGATCGGTCTAACCGGACAGCAGGGACGTGCTGGCGCAAAGGGTGAACGAGGCTTACAGGGTCTAATGGGTCTGGAGGGCCAAATGGGTCCAATTGGCTACAAGGGAGAGCCTGGACTACCCTGCACAAGTGCCCAGGACTACCTCACAGGTATTCTATACACGCGTCACAGTCAAAACGAACAGCTGCCCACATGTCCCCCTGGTCAAGAAGAATTGTGGACCGGCTACTCGCTGCTCTTTGTCGATGGCAACGACTACGCTCACAATCAGGACCTCGGCTCGCCGGGATCCTGTGTGCCGCGCTTCTCAACACTGCCCGTTCTGTCCTGTGGACAGAACAATGTGTGTAACTACGCATCGCGCAACGACAAGAGCTTCTGGCTCTCGACATCGGCCGCCCTACCCATGATGCCAGTTAACAACTACGAGATCAGCAAGTACATCTCACGCTGTGTGGTGTGCGAGGCTCCGGCCAATGTGATTGCCGTGCACAGTCAGTCACTGGCGATACCCGACTGCCCGAATGGCTGGGAAAGCCTGTGGTTAGGCTACAGTTTCCTCATGGTGGGTTATCCCTGTTCTTGACCTCCACTTGACCAATTTAACCAACTGGGCTCATTTTTTTTTCAGCACACGGCCGTAAGCAATGGTGGTGGTGGTCAGGCCTTGCAATCGCCTGGCTCCTGCCTGGAGGACTTCCGTGCCACACCGTTCATTGAGTGCAACGGCGCCAAGGGACACTGCCATTTCTATGAGACCATGACCAGCTTCTGGATGGTCACTCTGGAGGACAGCGAGCAATTCCAGAGGCCCCAACAGCAGACCATCAAGGCCGGCAATCTGCTGACCCGTGTCTCCAGGTGTCAAGTCTGCATGAAGAACAGGTCGACGTACACGTGGCCTTAAGTTTAATCAAAATGTAATACCTTAACTATACCAACGAACATCAGAAACACACACACACACACACACCCCACAAGCATGAAGAACCAACACTGCTACAAATTCCTTAAACTAACCAAAAACAAAAACAAAAGCCAAACAAAATAAAGGGACCGCCCCCTCTAAAGTGCTACGAAGTGGGCCCCAAATGCCATTTTTGTATCTGCCAATAAACGTTCTAAAGAAACGTAATCTAGCAAAAAGCCCGTCGCGCTTCGCTGCGCCATGAACAGTATAGAACCAGTATCACAATCAGTTTGAAGTCAATCGTGAGAGTGAAATATTTACCAAATTGGAAAATAGTTTATAAATTAATTTCCTCTGTAGAGCCCAGAAATTGAATCTTACATACCTAGGCTTGAATTCAACGTTTTACTACTTTGCTTTTCTACCGTTAAGACTTTGTTGCTGAGTTCTTACCACCCCCATTCCATCCACACCCCACCCACTCCCCATTCACTTCTTACACAACTTCCACCCACTTTCCTCCCACTTCCCACCTTCTTTCCACCCATATCCCTTCCACTTCCCACCCACATCGCGCCCACTGCCCACCCACCTCCCACCCACATCCCACCTACATCCCACCCACTTTCCGCCCACATCCCACCACTTCCCACCCAGTTCCCGCCCACATCCCTCCCATTTCCCATCCACTTCCCTCCCACTTCCCCCCATTACCACCCACTTCACACCCACTTCCCACCCACATCCCTCCCACGTCCCACGCACTACGCGCCCACCTCCCACCCACATCCCACCCACTTCTCACCAACATCCCTCCCACTTCCCACCCACTTCCCGCTCACATCCCGCCCACATCCCTCCCACTTCCCGCCCACTTTCCTCCCACTTCCCACCCAATTCCCTACCGATTACCACCCACTTCACACCCACTTCCCACCCACATCCCTCCCACTTCCCACCCACTGCCCACCCACCTCCCACCCACTTCCCGCCCACATCCCACCCTCTTCTCACCAACATCCCTCCCACTTCCCTCCTGATTCCCACGCACTACCTCTCCACTCCCACCCAGTTCCCGCCCACTTATCACCCACATCCCTCCCACTAACCACGCACTCCCGCCCACTATTCTCCCACTACCCGGCCGTATTTCCAACATTGGAAAATGCAATCGCAAATTATTTCGTATTCTATCGCTTCAAACCGAGTTTCAAGTCAATCGGGTGAAAAATAGTTTTTTGCATGCAGAGTTTTCCAGGAATTTTCCGACCGTTGGGTCAAATGTTCCAACATCGGAAAATCACATCTCATTTTATTTCACTTACTATACTCACAAACCGAGTTTTAAGCCAATCGGATGAAAAATAGTTTTTTGCATGCAGAATTTTCCGGCCATTTTCCTCGTCGGTGGGAAAACACGTGTCGAATTATTTTTCGTACTATGCTTGCAAACCAAGTTTAAAGTCAATCGGATGAAAATAAAATTTTTACCACACAAACTTTTCCGATGCCTTTCCGACTTTTCCGGGTGGGATTTTCCGGAAAATCGGTACACAGTTATTGTTGAATTTCCAAATAGCTCTTTGAAAATGAGTTTGAATCTGATCGGATAATAAACAAAAAAGTTTCATACAACAGTTTTCCGTGAATTTTCCGACTTCGTGGATAGATTTTCCAAAATTTTAAAGTCACGTTTCCTATATTTTATTATGTGTAACTTTAAAAATGAGTTTGGAGCAAATCGCTGGCAACTAATCTTTCGCCCATACAACCTTGACCACCCACTTTCCACCCAGGGGGGGGTGAATTTTCCGGAAGATTGGTATGCAGTTGTTGTTGAATTTTCATATAGATCTTTGAAAATGAGTTTGAACTTGATCGGATGAAAAACAAAAAAGTTTCATATAACAGTTTTCCGCGAATTTTCCACATTTCCCGACAGAATTTTCCAAAATCCGTTCTTAGTACTCACTTTCAGCATAAGATAAAACTACTGTGAAAATCTCATGTTTCTATCTTTTATGGTTTGGGCTGTGCGACGGTCACCAGTCAGTCAGTCAGTCAGTCAGTCAGTCAGTCAGTCAGCCTTCAGCTGCGCTTTCAACAGTATAGAACCAAACAATATTAGATATAATAATACACCGCAGAACTCCAGATATCGAACATCCCTCCCACCCACTTTCCACCCACATCCCACCCACATCCCTCCCACTTCCCACATCCCATCCACATCCCTCCCACATCCCGCCCACATCCCATCCACATCCCATCCACTTCCCGCCCACATCCCATCCACATCCCTCCCACTTTCCGCCCACATCCCATCCACATCCCATCCACTTCCCGCCCACATCCCTCCCACTTTCCGCCCACATCCCATCCACATCCTATCCACTTCCCACCAACAGTCCACCCACATCCCACCCACTTTACACCCAATTCCCCCAGTTCCCACTCATTTCCCACCCACTTTCCGCCCACAACCCGCCCACATCCCACCAACATCCCACCCACATCCCACCCACATCCCTCCCACTTCCCGCCCACATCCCTTCCACATCCCCCCACATCCCTCCCACATCCCTCCCACATCCCACCCACATCCCTCCCACCATCCCCCCCACATCCCTCCCACATCCCACCCATCCCTCCCACATCCCTCCCACATCCCGCCCACATCCCTCCCACATCCCACCCACATCCCTCCCACCCACATCCCTCCCACATCCCACCCACATCCCTCCCACATCCCTCCCACTTCCCGCCCCCATCCCATACTCTTCCCACCTACATTCCACCCATATCCTACCCACTTCCCGCCCACATCCCACCCACTTCCCGCCCACATCCCACCCACATCCCATCCATATCCCTCCCACATCCCACCCACATCCCGGCGTTATTTCCAACATCGGAAAATGAAAACACTAATGAATTTTCATTTTTACCTTACAAATCGAGTTTCAAGTCAATCGGATGAAAAATAATTCTTTTGCATGTAGAATTTTCCGGGCATTTTCACGCCTGGGGGCGGATTTTCCGACATTGAAAAATCACATTTTAAATTATTTCGTATTCTGTCCTTTCAAACCGAGTTTCAAGCCAATCGGATGATAAATAGTTTTTTTTCATGCAGAATTTTCCGGCAATTTTCCGACCGTCAGGTCGAATTTTCCAACTTCGGAAAATCACATTTCAAACTATTTCGTATTCTATCCTAACAAACCGAATTTCAAGCCAATCGGATGAAAAATAGTTGTTTGCATGCAGAATTTTCCAGCCATTTTCCTCGTGGGCGGATTTTCCGAAATCGGGAAAACACGTGTCGAATATTTTGCGTACTATGCTTGCGAACCAAGTTTCAAGTCAATCGGATGAAAATCAAATGTTTACCATACAAACTTTTCCGGCGCTTTTCCGACTTTTTCGGGTGGGATTTTCCGGAAAATTGGAACACACTTATTGTTGAATTTTCATATACATCTTTGAAAATGAGTTTGAATCTGATCGGATAATAAACAAAAAAAGTTTCATACAACAGTTTTCCGTGAATTTTCCGACTTTGGGGATAGATTTTCCAAAATTTGAAAGTCTCTTTTTTTATGTCTTAGTATGTGTAATTTTGAAAATGAGTTTGGAGCTAATCACTGGCAATTAAAGTTTCGCCCATACAACCTTGACCACCCACTTTCCACCCAGGGGAGGTGAATTTTCCGGAAGATTGGTATGCAGTTGTTGTTGAATTTTCATATAGATCTTTGAAAATAAGTTTGAACTTGATCGGATGAAAAACAAAAAAGTTTCATACAACAGTTTTCCGCGAATTTTCCACATTTCCCGACAGAATTTTCCAAAATCCGTTCTTAGTACTCACTTTCAGCATAAGATAAAACTACTGTGAAAATCTCATCTTCCTATCTTTTATGGTTTAGGCTGTGCGACGGTCACCAGTCAGTCAGTCAGTCACAGTCAGTCAGTCAGGTTGAACTCTTTTTATTTTTCTCATATACGAAAGTGTTAGTGCTTAACGTTCCAGCAGTATAGGAGAGAGACCCGTTTCAATAAATAAGGCGTAATTTGGGTGTTTTGGGGTAATCTAAATATCTTTTAGAAAAGAAGCAGTAACTTCTCCCACTTCATCATATTCCTTGAACCCCACACCTGGGAGGCGTACATTAAGATTGAGCTGGAGGTGGCTTGGAACATTCTGTATTTTATGCTATGTAGCATTTGAGTTACTTAGTAGTGTTTTCCAGGTGCTGTTGGGGGCTTTGATGGCATCGTGATATTTCTGTTGCAGAAATGGTGGCTGAATGACATATTAGAGGATATCGTTACCCCAAGATAAGTTAAAGGATTTCCTCTCTCTATTTCCAAACCGTTAATGTGCCATTTTCATCGTTTTGATCCTTCCTCTGCTGTTTAGCACAGAAAAATCTGCCATCAGAATCAAGTCATCCCGCGTACATGAGGACTTTTATGTGTGTTCCTCCCATCGAAATTCCTCCTCTTATCGAGTGAACTATGTCATCAATAGCAAAGTGCGAATAGCAAGGGCTTAACAGACAACCCTGTTTTTTTCATGTTATTTTCAAACCAGTTTGATATCTTGGATCCATCCCATACCGCCGCCTCCGCTCCCTCGTACAGAACGTACGACACTCTTATAATTTTGTAAGATACATTGAAATTGCTCAATTTGTACCACAGGCTTCTTCTGTTCGTCAAAAGCAGCTTTAAAGTCCACAAAACAGAAATAAAATTTTTATTTTGCTTGTAGGGCGGAGGTTGCGATGGATGTTAGTACGCTATATGGCGTCAACAGTTGAATATCGTGCACCAGGTCAAATTGGAATTCGCCAAGCTTTGAAGCTTTGTTAACCCATTTCTCAATCTTGTTAACAGAACAGATGCTAGTATTTTAGCTTGCGGACGTTTATGAAGGATATCCCCCTATAATTACTGGGGTCTTCGTGGTTTGCCTTTCTTGTGGATAGGGAATATGATGCTTTTGAAACTACTTTATTAAATATATATAATTACTGACGTGTCGGGGTACGTCTCTGCATTTTTACCAGTCGTTGGTGTAGTGATACATCACCTGTCGGGGTTAGCGAGTGTGCTCCCATCACTACACTGACGACTGGTGATCTTTGTATAAACCAGGCCCATCACAACCCCCATAACGACTGTTTGTGGTAATGCAGAGACGTACCGACACGTCCCTACACTAACGACTGGTAATGCAGAGGCGCACCGACGGTACGTTTTGCGGACATTCCCATAGAAAATTCGTTAGGCAAATAACATGGCTGGTGGTTAGGCTGGTAGTCGGTAGTAATGATTCGTTAGCGGATTCGTTAGATCCAGTACCGGTACGCCGTACTACAGGGATATTTCTATATCGAGTTTGCTATTTGTTAATATCTTCTAGTTGGGATTTTAACGTAAGATTTATAATATGTTTTGAAGTTAGAATATCGTGTTTGTATTCTATGATTGTGTATATTCTAGTTTTAGTTTTTATCCAAAGGTAAGTATCTATTGTAGTACTTTGTTTCAGGTGAGCATTGATGTATATGTATAAGTGTGAGTTAAGAAGTGAAGCTTAGTATGATGCAAATTTAAGGCAATTATCTCAGTATAAAGACTAGATCCTTCGGTCGGTCAGCAGATTAGATTGGATCCTTTGAAGTCTCTTCTTGCCCTGATCCCGTTAAAATATAATTACTAAATGAATTTAATGTTTTAATTTGTCTGAATGAAATAGGCATACAAACCAGAGCGGGCAAACCCAGAAACGAAACGTTTCTGAATCGTTTTCGTTTCTTTCTTTACACCAGAGCGAAATATAACAAGCTTCAGAAATAACTGTAAAAAAATGTGTTCTGTTCGGTTTGCGTTCGTGAGAGCAAACTAAACGTAAAGCGAAATGCGCTCATCTTTGATTTGCGGACAAGGGAATCGAACGATATGCAACGAGCGCGAATAGTTCCGGAAGCGTTTGCTGCTCAATTTGCTTTCTTTGTTGTTTTTTTCTGTTGCTTACTTCTTTGTTTCTCTCAGCTTTGTTGTTTTCGTTTGCTTTTATTTTATTTCTTTAATTCAGCAGCTGAAGTAGAACTAAAGGCGTTCATTCCGCAAACGATTTCTTAGTATACGTTTCGTTCCGAAACGTTCAAAGGCAGTGCAGCTGTCCTGGAGAACAATATTCCAATCGTTTCGTCTGCATGCTCTTCGGCAATATAAGTTAGTGAACAGATTTTCCCTGACTACAGTAACGGCAACAAAACATATGAATAGTTTCTTGACTTTCGCGAACGGTTCGTTAAACGTTTCGTTTGTTTGCCCGCTCTGATACAAACAATTAAATAAAAAAACCAAATACACACTTTTCCAAAATATGTATAATATATATTGTGGTATAATTTAGCTTGCAAACTATGGTCACCTAATCCACAACAAAATTCAATTAATCATAGCATTTCTTTGGCCGCTATATGATATAGATGTCCGATCTGCGTGAATGACATTTTTGAAAAGCTTGAGTCACATAGCTATGAAACTGACCACGAGGCAACATCGTAATTTAAATTATGTACAGGGGTGCCACAGAATTCACTTTCGCTCTAAATTCTAAACAGATCTCAGAGATGGTAAGAGATAGAGGTTTGAAATGTATGGGACAAATGCTTCTTGCAGGCAGATCAAGTTTATTTTCAGTTTTTGCCACGCCCGGCCTCCCGCCCCCACAATTTTTGAAAAAACGTCATCTCCCACAGTTTTTAGATAGATGATTCGTACCTTCTAAAAATAGTTTGTAATTAGCAATATATATCGATTTGCCGAAGAAATGATAAAGATCGGATGAGCGGTTCTCAAGTTATGATCAAATAAGTGAATTACCCCATATAAAAAATTAGATTAACTAGCAATAAGTTTCCCGATGATCTTTTGCTTAATTATGCCTAGGCCAATTTGTAAATCGGTGGCTGCCAGTTTGAGTTGAATAAAGACGGTACGCCGACAGAAAAACGCCGCTCAAATGTTGGTAAAGTTTAATTATTCCGAGATTTTTATAATTAAATCTAATTATAACTTGGCGAAAGCATCGAACAGATGTCCAGAGCAAAATTTGCCTGGCTTTTATGATGGAGCATAGGGACTTGGCCCTCAATCTCACAATGGACGACGGCTGCAGCCTGGAAAGTCTTTAAGTCTGGCCAACCTTTCCTCCGATTGCTTAGCGTGGCCGGCCCAATGTTATTTTCGAGCACGGCATCGTACCCTTATGATTTTGCCTACGGATATCGTCTGATTTGAATGACGGTCAGATGCGAATTAAAGACGGGTGCACTCTAAAGTCTTCTTTCGGATTTGCTTCTTCCTTAAGACTATTGTGTCAGAGGCATTTAATTAACTAAAGCAAATCTGAACCTTGCATTTACATTCGCCGTTCTCTCGTAACCGCACAGCTAGAGTTGCAAAGGTATCATTTTTTATTTTGTCGTGCGGGAAATTAGAATTTTTGTGTGGGAAATAACAAATATTTAACTCAGTTAAAGAAAAACTAAGTTCATTTTGTTTAAAAAACTAAGCAAATTGCTTAAATTTCAAATATTAATTAAAAACGCATTTAAAGTCTTAATCTAATTAGCACTTGCAGAGTGTCTACCCCTATGCAGTCAAGTTCAGAAATGGTTTGTGACAAGCTTAAATAAAACCGCTCGAAGTTCTATGGCATGGCGAAAATATTCGAGCGATTTGGCAAATCGCTGAAATAAATCGCTAGTGAACTCAGAATACACAGTATAAATTTAGCAAATATTATTTAATAATTACAAAATGTGTAATACTTTTTTGGCTTGGAGGGCTGTTCAGCCAATTTTACATTTTTACATACTTTTCACCCATATCAACCCGAGACCTGTCAAATAATCCAAACCTGAGAAACTCCCTTTTAAAAAACCCCTTTTTAAATTTTCGTTTTAACGACTTTGAAATTGTTTATAAATTCTAAAAAATTTTTTGCACAACCGCAAATCACGTTTCAGTGGAAGTGTCGAGGTCTAGTTTTGGTATACGGGAGTTGAGATTTTGTTAAGTTCGCGATTTTTTCAATAGTTTGCTCTGCAAATGCCTCAATATATTTTGGACTGTTCAATCTAAATCTCTTATTTACCAACGTCAGCGCTTTGTAAATACTCATACGAAAATTTGGCGAACATTAAATACTCTAATTTACTACATTATAAATTTACTATAAAAATTTTGACAATTTCTCGATTGTTTTTGACCTTTGGATCTTTTGAAAATTTCTCGGATTTTTGACCACTTACTGAGTTATAAGTTATGTCCCCACTCTAGTTATCTATGTACCAAGTTTTTTTAACCTTTCCCGCCTATTTCGCCAATCCCCAAAGTTTCATTACAATCGGATGAACGGTTTAGGCAGGCATAACGGACAGACAGACAAACATTCATTTTTTATATATATACACTGAGAAAAAATCAATCTAAAATCAAGATTATAATCTTGAATCGAAGAAAAACGGTGTCAGAATTTTCTAAGACAAGATAATTTTAGCCCAAGATTATATTCTTAATGTTAATCTTAGTCAATCAATCTCAAATTAAGATCGCTTATACCGACTTTAAGATGAAACAATTTCATTCTAAATATGAAAAGAAAAAGACAAAAAAATAATTATGTTACCAAATTTTTATTTTTGTTGTGTTTTGGTTTTAGTTATTAACATTTTGTGTTTATTTTTTATTATACCCTTGGAGAGGGTAATTTGAAATTGTTTTAACGCACAGAAGGAAGCATCTCCGACTATATAAAGAATATATATTCTTGATCAGCATGAAGAGCTGAGTTGATATAGCCATGTCCGTAAGTCCGTCCGTCTGTCCGTCTGTTTCTATGCTCCTCTGTCAGTTTTAAAGCTATCGTAACCAAACTTTACACGAAGTCGTTTGGTACAAATACGCTGCACATTTGTCGAAACCGGCCGGATCGGATGACTATAGCATATAGCTGCCATAACAACGATCGGTTGGTGAGAAAAACTTTTTGTTTTCAATGCTATCGCTCCCAACCCTCGTAGTTATAAGTATTCATGTGTTCCAGAAATCTCTAGAGATTTAGGGGTCAGTTGTTTTTGAAAACAACCAATCCAAATGTCGGTGTTCCACAAATGTCGGAGATTTCATTTTTCGGAGTTAGCTTCGGAGTCGCTGGCAAAAAACAGCTGACTGGAAGTAATTTCGTCGTGGCTGCCAAGGCAGGGTTGTTGGCTTCAAAATAATTTGAATAATTGTTGGGTACATATTATTTTTGAAGTTTCTAAACCAAATGGTGAAAGCGTTTTTGGTATGCACTGAGTTCCAAACTAATAAATAATTTTTAAGCCAATAATACTAAATTTTATCGGGTTAAGAATTAAAATAAAATCTGACCCGCCAAATAATTATTTTGTGTTGACAACTCTGTTGCTTACAAGTCAGTGGAGTGCACAAAAATAAATTCAAAAATGCCCGCGGTTGCATTAATTGCTTTGGATATTGCTGGGAGAAGACCATTGACGAGGGAAACAAAATCGTAACAAGAGTTTCAGAAATGATAAAATTCTTTTTTGATTTTAGATGAAGTGTAAGCTAAGTTTCTGCCGCGATATGCGCATGCTTTTTTATATGGCATTACTGCCTCTTCCTGTGGAGTTATATGTTTCCACCATAAAATCATCCGACATTTCTTAAAGATCGAAATAAATGTAAAAAGGGAAGTTACGAGTTTCACCGCTGACAATTTATCCACCATTTTGTCGTTTGAAATTCTCGCCGATATAATTTATCGATAGGTTGCTTTCGATACTTCATTGAATTAACCTATTAAATCATAATTTATTAAACTGCTAATTTATCCACATAATCTTGTTAAATATATACTTCGGTTAAGCGTATAAACTTTTAACTTTGAAAGGAAAATTAAAACTCCGAAAATGTTATTGTCATAATTTCAATAAGTTGGCAGGTTTGCTCATTTTTGCTATCTGCTGCTGTCAGACTTTTGCATTGTTTTGCTGGACAATATTTTTAAATTAAATTTTATTACTTAAAACCCATTAAATCTTTAATAATATTAATGCAATTCGATCAGTTAAGCATTCAAGTTCTGTTCCTCATTATTAGATTTGACTCACATCTCTTTATTACCAATACATGGGCCAAATGTCGCCACAAAATTCGCAACATTTGAAAACAACCAAAAGAGGTTTCAGGAACACCGACAATTGCTTTTGGGTTGCTTTCGGGTTGTTAAATTTGTAGAACACGGCCGATAAGCTCTTTCCACGCGCGATTTTAAAAAACAATGTGCCTGCGGCGCTCTTTTCTTCTTCCACTACCTTACCTTACCTTTAAAGCAGGGATAAAAACCGATATGAATTGTGGTTTCCTTCAAGGCATTTAAATTGGCCTAAAGCAGTGGTGCCCAAACACAAACTATCAAACTTTGGTGGTGTGTGTTAGCAAGCGAAACACGAATTAAACGTCGTATGTCAAATATGGGCTACAAGCAAAGAAGAAATAAATGTGTTGCGTGTATTTATAGAGCACACGTATTATCTATGCATTGTGTCGGCTGCGACGCCAAGCAGCGATATGACTTCCTATCCGAGAAAAATTACGTTTTGTGCACCACTGGCCTAAAGCATTTTTAAACTGTTCAAGATTCCCGTATTGAACCACCATAAACAACATCCGTTTATTAACACAACCGATTTGTTGAAAAATTTGGTGAAAAAATGAGCTTTTTCATGTTTTGTGTGTGGAAATGAGTTTGTGAAAAAAAAATCGCACTGGGCTTTTGGTAATTCTTGTTTGTCCTTGGTGGTCTTTCCACCTCAGAAACCCTGAAATAATTGTAAACTTTTTATCAAACAAATTGGGGGTGGTAACAGAGGTAACTCAGAAATTTGTTATAGTAGAACATGTATAATTATGACGTCTTGAAAGTATGACCTTTGTTTCGCCTTTGAAATCTAACACCTCCCCCACCCCCTGGTAAAATCCCGGCTACGCCACTGGCTGCCATACAAAAGACAGGTCGAAAAAACTAGTTTTAGTGAGAAAAACTTTTTTGTTTTCAATGCTATCGCCGCTGGCAACTTGTATTTACAGGTTTTCTATGATTTCACATGATTTTTCTAAGATTTATTAAATTATCAAAATCGGACAACTACATAGTATAGCTGCCATACAAAAGATAGGTCTGAAATAAAGTCTTAGTAAGAGAAACTTTTTTGTTTTCAATGCTATTGCTCCCAAACTTTGTACAGATCAATATTAAATAAAAATATCTTTTAATTTGACTTTTATTCCACTTTAATGCGTACGACTGTCGCGTTCCCATATACCCATAAACCATCATAAAGTTTTTAAACTGAAGCTTTACAGAAAACTGTGGGATGGGTTATAAGTTGCGAGATAATAAATTTTGTTTTTAAGATTTCTAAGCTCATTTCAAGATATTTAAATTTTGTTTTTGCAAGATTCTTGAAAAAGATATTTTCAATCTAGATTTAAGATTGTTTTTTTTCTCAGTGTAGAAATAATCAAGAACTTAATCTGCGTTCACAGTTTTTGACGTAAAGTTCGCCAAACCTAGACAGTCTGGGATTACCTGAAGTCTCGGACTTTTTGTTTCATCACCAAAAGATATTTAGAAACAACCCTTCCAAATTAAAGCATTTAAGGGAAGAAAATAAAAAGTCTAAAAATGTTTTTCTTCTGCTTCAAGTGAGAATGACCACAATCCTGTTCCTAATTCCACTTCCTCAAAGCTCCCTCCTAGAAAATTTAGATGGTTCGGTACATGTTTACTTCCATCAAACTGAATAAAGTTAATAAACTGTAACTCAATAAGGTGGTTCGACAACTCTAGCTTCCTTCCTTCTTCGCATCGAACAAAAGGCAAGGCCCTTAACTCACCACTTGGGCCAAAGGCACTTGTGCGCATGTCGACTATTTGGGGGTTGGGGTCTACTGGGGGTTGGTTGAGGGTGGCGATATCATCATATGATAATATGAAATTCCAATTGGTGGTGGGTAGACGACACTGTGTGGTTCCAGCTGAGGCCAAACAAAACTAGGGGTAGCTTTTGCATTCGAATTGGAAAACGCGTAAGCGTACGTACAAAAACCCAAAACCAGAACACGACGAGACATTGACGAGTGTGGAGCAACGCAGCAGCAGCAGCAGCAGCAGGGTTCTTTTTTGAGATAAGGCCAGCAGTTAGCTGGGAGGTGGGTGGAAAAATGTATACCCAAAAAGAAGAACAAGTGACGGCGAATTGTTAAAAGTTTGTCAGACATTTTGGAAAAGCTCATGATTATCGTTTTGTTGCTGCTCTTCCAATCGCTCTGCCTGTATTGCCAGCGTCTGGTTTTGCGTATACACGACATATGCTTTCCACGCAACGTCCGGCTATTGCAGGAGGTGGCCGAAACGGTGGGCGATCGTAAGGCACAGCAGCATTTGGAGCAGCAGCAACTGGAGCAGCAGAAGCGCCGCCAGAAGCGTCGCATATTTGAGCCCCTGCTTGGGCCCCTGGGAGCTGGGGCTAATGTGGAGGCCTGTCGCTTTTGTGCCCACAGTCCGCAGGGATATTGTCGACATCACTTCCACTTGCAGGAAGTGCAACTGCAGCGCGGTGAACAGGACTACAAGCAATTGAGACGGATTAAGCGAGAGCTCAAACGAAGCCTGGAACAGCAACACAAACCGTTGCGTAGCTATCCCAGCCAAAGCTCCTTGAGCTCGTCCACGAGTAGTGGTTACGGCACCGTAAGTACCTGCAGTACCTACGACTATCTGCAGGAGGAGGTGCTGGAGCTGGAGGCGGAGGCGGAGACGCAAGCTTCAGGTGGTAATCTGCTAACAAGTCACTTGTAAAAAGTGCCTCTCAGCAGGCTCTTGTTAGTCAGTCACTCAATAGACTTCAAGCATCACAATTGTTTTATCGCAAAGTTGAAACATGTCGGATCTGGAACAACAAGCCGTGGCAGTCACTCCCCGTAGACGGCGTCATGGAAATGGTCGACGTGCCGCTGGCCCCTCCGACAAGTCAACAAATTCATCATCATCACCCACTCAGCCCTGTCCCCTGGCTCAGGGCTTGGAGGATAACTGGACTTGGAGTAAACGTTATCGTTCCAAAGAAGTTGTACTCAGCGGTCCAAATTCCCGCACCGTACACTTTCATCCCAATTGGAGCAAAGGCACCGCCGGTGTACAGGGTAAGCGTCCACTGAACCATGGTCGCCACTATTGGGAATTGCATGTGTCGCAACGTGTTTTTGGTACCTCCATTATGTTTGGCATTGGCACCAGATCAGCTCGCCTGCATGCCAATGCCTTTCGCAATATGCTGGGCGAGAATGAGCACGGCTGGGGATTGTCGCACAAAGGAGTACTCTGGCACAAGGGAGTGGCTTTGCTATATACCAAACGCTTTCGTGAGAATCATCCCACACAGATAGGTGTACTCTTCGATGGTGTGGAGGGTACACTGACCTACTACAAGGATGGCAAGTGTCTGGGTGTGGCCTTCAGGGGATTGGATCAGGTAAGTGCTAACAGCTAACAGTAGAATAGCGGGATTTTTGATCAATGATTAAGTTTAGGTGGGTTTTTAGCGACAGTTATTTTAAAATACTTAAAAGAAGTAAGAGCCTTGCAGTCGAGTGCCTGTATAAGAAATACAATGTACAAGTCGGGCAATGTTACTACAAGACCTACCTACATGCAAAAGTTTGTGAATCTATCTCTTAAGCTATGGTCCCACAGACAAATAATTTGCCCAAATTTTTAGACAAATTTCTTTAAATAGCCATGATTACAGATTTTGCACAACTTAAAACTTAATCTATGGTTCCATATGAAAGCAATTTGATCAAAAATAGCCGAAAAGTAAGTTCTTAAGTTGGCCTATTTAGTTAACTTTCCATCAAAATTTGGGCAAATTATTTGCCTGGGGACCTTAGCTTTACTCTGTTTTTACACACAAAATATCATGATAAATGCCCTTCAAAGTATGCTAACTTTATTTCTTAAATAAACCCATATAAATATTAAATATTTTTATATTTAAACTGGATAATAGATAGTCAGACATCAGCTTCATAAATATTCCAAACTGTACATTCACTTAGATTGTAGGAGCAGTTATATGAATTCAAAATTTATTAGAGTTAATCAAATATAAAACAAATTTTTTCAATATTTTAAAATGAATATTTATTGCATACTTTAAAGGGTTTTTATCATATTATTGATTTTGTGTGTAAACTGGGTATATTATAGTCTCCGAGTTCGAAGCCTTCATGCAGATAGACTTGGCTGCTGATACTGATCAAAAATATATATATTCTTTATAGGGTAGGAAATGTTTCCTTCTCCCGTTTACATAACCCAAATATAGGGAAACCAATTATTTTTTTTTTTTTTTATCGAAAGTTTTTGAAATATTCTGTAACATTTTAAAAAATTTAAATTAAAAAAGGTGCAGTCTGTAACAAGCAAACAAGGAATAACACTCGATGTTATAATAAAGATTTAATTTACAGTAGCTTTAATTTGTTGTTGTTGTTTCTTATCTTTGAAATCTTCCAAAAGATATCGAAACACCATTATCGACCTAAGCCTTTTATAATCTTTTTTGTTCAAAGGATTCTTATGTAAAAGGCAAACTGACTTTATTTATATTGAATTTTAGTAAGGCTTTTGCTTCTGTTAATCCCCTTAGTACGCTGCTCTAGAAGATGGGTAACCACAGGTACTTACAGTTAGCCCACCAGCAATGCAAGTCTGTACTTACTTTTAGCAGGGCATGTCATAGGGTAAAAAAGTAAGTACCGTAAATTAGTACACTCAGGAAAAACCAAAGAAGTTTGTACTTGAATCAAGTACGAACGGTGTCAATAGTACTGTAGTACGAAATGCGTGATTTAAGTACAAAATCCTTTTTCTGGTACGTTTTTTCAATCCCAAAATACTTGTTTAAAGACAGTTTCGGAATATTTTAAGTACATTTCGAACTACTATTATATCTTTTGATCATATTATTAATTTGTTATGGTCTTAAGTACCAGACCGATTATTCTCAAAATAAGTGCAAAAGATTCTTCATAAGTCTAATAATTCAAAGTCAACCACAAAACATATGATTAAAGCAAAATAATACTTCAAAAAAATAAGTAGAAAATGTTCTTGGTATAATCCAATAAAGGTCTCTATATATTATCAAAATCCAAAGGAAATGAATAAATCAAAAGACCAAGATGTTTATTCTGTAGGTCGGAAATCTACCCACACTCCGTACCAAAGTGTAAGAACCGGAGGCAATTTCAACAGATTTAACTTAGAATAATTTTGCATTTTCATGTACACTCTGTGGAGCTTGCATAGTAAGTCTGTTCTGTCCTTAATCAAAGAAATTTTGTACTTGAACTAAGTACGATCTTTTCTTAGGATAACTTTAAGTACGAATTGTACTTGATTCAAGAACATTTGTTCTCATTTGAACAATTTCAACAGACCTTTTTCTATTCTAGTATGTTTCGTACTTAATTTAAGTACATTCAGGAACAAAACATACTTAAAATTTCAAGTACAAAACGGCATAAATTCTATCCCGATCGGTCTAGAACTATCCAGTCGTTTTCTGAATGTAGTGTC
>JAEIFU010003258.1:0-31017 GCA_018904235.1 Lordiphosa stackelbergi | reverse complement strand
TATATGAAAGGCGTACGTATGTTTGAATTTGAGTGCCAAAGGAGAAAAACTTGTCACCTATTGGAACTGTTATGAACTCTTTCCACGCCACCTATCGACGTAAAAATTTAAGGCCCATTTTTCACGTGCTTTTCAGGAGGCTCATTCCACGCATACCCCAGAAAGGCGTATTTTTTTAAGTGGTGACCCCAAATGGAGGGCCTAGTCCACTGTCATCCTCCTCGTGAACATCCTCCTCCTATAAATTAATATTTTGAAAACCGAAAAACCGAATTTTCACCTGCGGCGCTCATTTTTACACAAACTATTACAAATTAAAGACTTACTTCACTGAAATTAACATCTTCATTAATAATATTATCATTCGTGGGACAATACATCTTCCCAATGGCCAAGAATATCTCATGGACTCTTTCAGATGTGAGGGATACGTCTTATGAAAATGAAATTTGGCCAGGTAACCCAGGTGTGGTAGTGAATGAACTGCACTTCGTTTTTGATGCGCATAACATCGAACACACAAACAAATTGACATTGACATGTCAAAAAGTGTTCTTGCAGATGGTTTGCAAGAAGTTGCAATGAACCTTTTTCTTCTCTTTTTCTTTGGTGTTCGTGCTTTCCACAATAGCGTTGCACCCTGAATCGACCTCGACTCGCTTCTACAGTGCACAGTCTATTGCACCTTGGACATACCAATTCCTTCGCCATCACATTGTGGGCCCACAAAACTCCATTATAGCATCCGAGCTAAGCGATAGGAGTTTTGTAAGCGAGTAGCTCATTTTTATAAATAATAGTCCACTTTCAATGAAAATAATACTACCAAAGGTTTTTTTTGCGAAAACATTTGACATATTTCAAAAGCTATGTGATGTGAGGGCATATATTTGTGGGGAAAAATGCAAACTTTGAAATTCTAATTAAAAAGAACCATGGTCGACCGCCAATTATTTTCTGCATGTAAATTCTTCATATAAAAAAAAATTACAGAATTTTGGAGCAAGCTACCGTTAACGTAATATGTTTCCAGAAGTATTAGGCTAAGTCATTGTTGCATAGTTTTCTAGCATCTTTATATGAATCGTCTTTTTAACCAGACCATCTCCTTGGTATCGCATTTTTTCGGTCTTCTCATTTTGCTGAACAATAGCTGCTTTATTTATCAGTACGAGTTCAATCACAAGCACAAATGCAAAGCATACTTTGAAAACCATACACCGGAATATAATTTGTAGTAAGGCTGCCTTCACACTGTTCGACACATGAGACATGTCGATAAAAAATTCATCGATTACAAATTGACGAATGACGATACCGTATACACTGGATGTCATGTTATTGTACTAAAAATGATGTCAAATGAGTACTTTATAATGCCCAAAGTTCAAGCACAGTTCCAATAACTGTCAATGAGAAACCAACTACATTTAAATTCAAATTGTTAAAAAGAAGTGCGTTTTTAATATGCCTGAATCGGAAAGATAGAATTTTTAAAATGGAATCTGAAGTTCAGGGCCGGATGCTAGCGGCAATTGTCTGCGTCGGTATGGGTTTCGTTTTTTTGTGCGACGAGGAAGAGCCGAAAGCCAAGCGTTCGTAGATTTCCACATATTTGATAAGCGTTTTTGTTGCATTTTTTGACAATGAATCCATTTCGCAAATTCGACGCAAAGATTTTCTTTTTAGAAAAAGAAAAGTCAATCGCGTCGCAACTGCAGGTTTATATTGAAAAACACTTTTTTATTTCTCCGTTGACATTAAATTCTCATGTTTCCGAACATGTCAATTGAAAAGCAATTTTTGAAAACATGGCAACAGAAGACCTACTAAGATTGTCATGTCGTCATGTGTCGAACAGTGTGAAGGCAGCCTATAAAATGTTATCGCTTTTGTGTGTCGAAATGTAAAATGTTCAAAATGTAAATTAACATGTTCAAAACGCCTGTGTTATTTATCAATCGTTCGTTATTTTGACAAAATTGTATAGAACACTGTTCAAAACATTTTAAAACAATTTATGATTGTAAACTCAATGTTTTTTACATTGTGTGTTATTCAGCAAGTTTCGGAAATAGTTTCACACATTAACATTTTGCTGCACACAGTTCTCAAACTCTTTTTATTGCTTTTTGCGCCTAAGTACAGGCAGAGCTGCAAAGCCACTAGCCAATCTTGATTAAAATTCAAGTTCCCATTATAAAAAAAAAGTTATTAACTCTCTCTTTTTTTTACTGCTCTGCTTTTAGCATCCTGATTAGTACAAATGAGGTGGTAAAGATAAGTGACTTTGGCACCAGTCGCGAATGGAATGAGATTAGCACTAAGATGAGTTTTGCCGGCACTGTCGCCTGGATGGCCCCCGAAGTGATACGCAATGAGCCCTGCTCGGAGAAGGTGGACATTTGGTCGTATGGTGTGGTACTCTGGGAAATGCTCACCTGTGAGATACCATACAAGGATGTCGACTCCTCGGCCATTATCTGGGGTGTGGGTAATAATTCGCTAAAGCTGCTTGTGCCTAGTACTTGCCCGGAAGGCTTTAAATTGCTGGTGAAACTCTGCTGGAAGAGTAAACCCCGCAATCGTCCCTCATTTCGACAAATACTCTCTCACCTGGACATAGCCGGACCCGAACTGCTACGCAAAACAGAGAAGCAATATTTTGAGACACAAAAATCCTGGAAAGAGGAAGTACGTTCGCATCTAAAGGAAATCACACAAAATGGTACGAGCATACATAAATATGAACAGGATTTGATCAAGAGAAGAACAGCGGAATGGAAGCATGCCCAGGATATACGCATAGTCTATGAGGAAAAGCTACAGAAAACGAATCAATTGTTTTTCGAGCTAAGTGAGTGCATGTCACAGCTGCAGGAAAAGGAGAAGGAAATTGCAGAGTAAGTTTAAAGAAAAATCCATTGAGTCCTAATTAAAAGCCTTTTCTTGTTAGACGTGAACGTAAGCTGCCGGGTGGAGGTGCCTATAAGCCCACTAGACGTCTGGGTAATACGTTTCGAAAAATGCAACATTATCGTCGACGTTTAAATGGTCCACCAGCATCAGCGGCAGCCATACAGCAGCAATCCTCCACACCAGATCCAGAGACCACGCCGGAGGTGAGTTTGGAGTCAAGCCTCAGCTTTTAATGTACTAATTTTTTCTCTCTTCCCCTCTAGTCCCCCGTAAAGTGTGTTTTGTATGCCCAACTGGACAGTAATTGTCAACCCAAATCTTATTTGGGTAACTTCATCTCATCCGGAACCGGTCCCGGCTTGTTTCCCAGCCCATTTGGTAATCCGAGTAAAAACAAAAAGACTTTCCGTCATCGTCGCAATGGCTCTGGCACTTTGGCTGCTCCACCCAAATACAGTCCCACGCGGGATCGTCGGTATCAAAGTGAACCCGAGAATCGTAAGGTACAACTGGTCGAAAGACAAACCCAAACCGATGCCATGGATGTTAGTGAAACGGATATAAGTCCCAGCGGTGAGTTGGCACCAAATGCAGCAGCACCACCACCACCTCCGCCACCGCCGCCCCACCATCGTCAGCTGCCTTTGCAATTGCAAAGAGTACAGCAAATGGCTCAAGCCCAGGCCCAGGCCAAGTCCACGACGACAGCTTCAAATGGTAATTCATTAAGCACCAGCGAGTTAACCTATCAGGATGCCTGCTCCAGTCCAGATCAGCTATTGGATGATGTCATGAACAGCAATGAACGTTTGGATATAACAGATTGCTGTTCGGATAATGAGAATTTGGATAGATTGGGTCGGAAAGTGATTGAGTTCATTACCGAAAATCGTTTGTCCATACAATCCAATACGAATACAGAAAATGGGAATGGCATAGGAGCAGCTGTAGAGTCCCAAAGTCCCAGCCTGAGTACGCAGAGCATGCGAAGAAAGACTTCCACAAGCGCAGAGAATGCCAATGGTGAAACACTGGAACAGGATAGCTGGTCAGATGAGGAGGGTGAGGCCACAGACTATAAATATGCACTGAGAAGAAGAAGGTAGGTTACTTTTACCAGCTTTGAGCAACTGCTTTTACGCCCCCTTTTATTTTTTAGTATTGGTCGCCTGCCCATTGGACGAGGCATGCGTCCACGACGCAGCTACAAGGCTCCCATGTCCCAAAAGATTGCCATACATAAGCGTAATGTGGTCATTGTCTCGGATGAAGAAGAAAACACTTCCGAGTACAGTCATTCACCCTCCAGTCAACACTCCACGCTGGAGAGTAACCCAGATTTGCCGGCTGTTCTAAAACAGAGTCAAGCTACCAGCACTACAACCAACTCCACAAATAGTTCCAGCGAACCCGAAGAGGATACGAGTGATTCCAGCGAAGAGGAGGAGCAGGAAGAGCAGGCAAAGACCAAAGTCAGCCCTACCAACTCTGGGTTACCCATGGGTGCACTACGTAGTAGCGATATTATATCCATACCCACATTTGAGGCTGATGGTGCCGTCAATATGGTCTAAGTGTTTAGTACTAAGTGAGAACGGTTCTACTTAACTTAATCCCCTACAGAAAAAAAAACAAACAAAAAACTCAAGTTGTAAAGACATTTTGGGTCTTTGGAGAGTTCTTAGAAAGAGGCTACTAAATGAATCTTGGCTTATCAAATCAAAAAGTTGAAACTTATTAAATTGGAACCGAAAAGAAATTAGTCCAAACTTCTTGTATAGAACCTCTTTCAGATTCACTATAAGAATTATTTTCAAAGAAAATCCATAAACAAATTCTTAAGTCAAGCAGTTAATTTCTTATAATTATTATATACAAGATCTATTCGTCAAAGTTTTGCCTAAGATCCCTCCTTAGACCCAACTCCAACCACAACTATCTCTTTATATATACTCAAAATCTATGGTATTATCTATGTTCTGTATATGTACTATGTGTATGTGGAATCGCATTTAGGCGTTGATCGTTTGTTCAGAAATACGATTCCAAACTCAAAAATACAAAAGAAAAACCTCCTCAATGTCTGCTTTACTAGAAAATCCTTCTACACACAATGCATTTCCTATGTTGCTAAATCTAATTTTGCATTAATTTTAGTTTATTATTATATGTTCCCGTTTAAGTATGCCTTTTGTAATATATTTGAAAAATGCCCTAATTGTAGGTAAAAACTCTATACACTTAAATATAAATATGTAAGCCCCTAGTTCCCTTCGATTGTAAGAGCTTAAAACCACCCCCCCCCACAAAAACTAGCAAAACCACAAAATACGATTGGCCTCAGGCAAGTCTATAATAAAAAATAGTCAGGGATATTTTTTATAAATGTATGCAAAACAAAATTTGCTATAATTTTGTCTTTCGATATTGCACAAAATTCAAAGCTTCAGTGCCTTAATGCAAACAAAATTTAGAAAAAAATCTGCAGAAAACAGTACGCGGCTATGAGAACGAAATAAAAAATAAAAAAAAAAACGAATTACTATTTCTATATATACACTCAACATAAATCTACATATATATATATATTTACACACCCTAGTTGGATGTTTAGCCTAAAGTAAGATGTGTGCAAACTCCTTTAAAAGTCGGAAAACTTGTCTACATTATATGTAAAAATGTATTCCTCCCCCCCCCTGCATATTAAGTTTAAATTTAACGACTCATACGAATTAGCAATAATATTACAAAAACAAAACAAACAAACAAAAATAAAGAAGGAGACAACAACCCCTAAATCGTGGATACATAACTGGGTTTTTCTTTGTTTAAGGGGGTACGAGTTAAACCATATTAGGTCCTATTGGCGACTTGCATTGAAAAGTTTGGCAGTTTTTAGTAAGTGAGCACGGTTGTAGTTCTGGAATTTGCATTAAATCTCTCTTGAAATCGGTTTTTCTTTTATTTTAAAATTTAAATATTTTATCCCTTAAATCTAAAGTAGCTAACGATGTGCTTCTAAGGCACATCGTGAAAATAAATGATTTCTTAACCACAGGCTGATCCTTGTCGCTAACGACCCCTTAGACCCCTTAGAACCGGTTCGGTTCGGGTTTTTTGGGTCCGACGAACCATGAACCGAACCTCAAATATTTTTGACTCCTCGAAACTGAACCCGAACCGGACCACTGTTTAGAAAAATTCGGTTTGGTTCCACAAATTAAGTCGTTTTTTCAACGACACATACAATATAGAAATATAGAAATTCTTTGTAATCTGACTATCATTCAAGAAGTTCAAGAAGAGAAGTCAAGAAACGAATATAAATCGAGCATTAGAACTTTTAAATGACAACTGCAGAGCATAAAAGGAATGCAACTATGAAGAATATAATGTTGATGAAGGTTGCTCATGTGTTTCAAAAGCATTTCTTGATTTGGACGATGACCAAGTTAACTCAATAAATTCCCTGGAGGTCTATATAATTACTGTTTGTTGTTCTGCACACGCTCAAAATTTACTAGATAACGATTTTTAAGGGCAGTTTAGTTTGACATTATTCACATTATAGGAAATCTTTGCTTATAAAGAATTGAAATTGAACTGGGTTGAGTTAGGTTAACAAAATATGCGAAAGTTTACTAACCATTAAAGATTTTGTAATTCAAAGTTCTTTAAAAGAGCTCCACCTAAAAACATTTTATAGTTCAAAATATCTTTTTATTGCTGCAGCAAAATAAAATACTTTAAAGCTACAGGATTCACAATTACTATCAAGTGATTTTTATTCAGCTTGCTCTAAGACCGAGGTTTCAATCTTTGTTAACTTCACATTACACATTACGGACATGCTGAAGCTCCAAAAAGAAATTCTTGATGAGAGTTTTAAATGAATCAGTAAGTTTTTGAAAGCAGTAGAAAGCAATAAACAAATATTAATATCAAATCTGTAAATTATGTTATAGATTCCTTCGACTATTGTCCAATACATCGACAAATGTTTTAAAATTTTGGAAAGGTGAAAAAAAGAAGACCTAAAAAATATTGCGTTAACTATACTTGCTATTCCAGCAACTCAGGAATCAGTTTAAGACTTTACAATCTAAGAAGAATGTTAAGTTCTTAAAAGTTGTTAGTGTCAGCTAATGAATTCGATAAATAAAAATTGCATTATAGACATGTAGAATATTGTCTTAAAAAATAAGTGTTAATAAATGGAAATTATTCTTCTATGTTCAAGCGAACCGAGGTTCGAACCAAAACCTTGGGTTCGGGGGTTCCGATAACCAGTCCGCGAACCGAACCTTAGTCTTTACAACGGGTTCGAACCACCGGACCGAACCTTCTGTAAAATTTTAGAGGTTTGCAGCCTTGTTCTTAACGGAAAAAAAAGAATCAACTTACATTAAATTATTCCAATTATTAAGCTTCGATCAATTTACTTCGACGTTTTAATTGCAAACGTATTTCCTAGGACAAAATCAGTAAAGGTCGATTAAAAAAAGCTTTGCAGAATTTCATAATGCAAGATCGACAAGTGACATACCGTGAGATACAGTTAGTAAAATCCTCCAATCCAATCCTGGTCTATTGTGCCCCCTACTGAAATTACAACTCTCCTAGTAGCCCTATTTCCTGTACAAAGGTCAGGATTTTTGTGGGTTCTAGGTTACCAATATTGTTTCGGTGTAAAATGTCTTTCCCAAATCTGCTGAGTCTGCGCCTCGCTAGAGCATCGCAGTGTGCTAGTATATGCTCAGAGGACTCCTCCTTCTCTTCACAAGATCTGCTTAGTTGGGTAGTTGTTGTATAATTGTTATTCCCAACTTGTACAGGTGATTCCGCAGTCTGCAGTGGCCCGTGTAGAGCCCTGTCATAAGTCTGAGGGCATTCTTTTCTTGTTGGATCACTTTTTGAAACCTTTTGAGGCTGTGGTTCACTATCAATGCTTTTGCTTGTCTCATCCCCCTGGTATTCACCGAGGAGGCTGTTCTAAGCGTATTCTCTTTCTTTCTAAAGAGTCTTTTTATGGTGTGTTGGCCTATGCCGCAGTAGGGTTCCGGACCTACCATTGCGGCGGCTGCAAGTGTTAGTTCGTCGGCCATTTCATTTCGGGGGATATCGTTATGTCCCGGTGTCCATCGTAGGGTCAGCTTTTTCCTGCTGCCTAGTTGGTCCAGTTTGTTCTCCGTCTCTAAGACTAGCGTAGAGGTGAACTTATTGCTTCTAAGCGCATTGAGCGCTGCTTGGCTATCTGAAAGGATAGCTATTTCTCTAATATGATAGTTCTTTCCAATATTAAGGTCTTGAAGTCTCGCATTGCTTCCTGCTACCCCAAGTGTCCAGTTCCTTGGGTCGTCAGGGACCCGTCTGTGTACTTCTGAATTGTGTGCGGTTGCAGTTTATATGTTTCTTCTAGTTAGATCCATTCTCTCTCACTACTTTAAAATACAGCGAAATTCCTCTCGAAATGGTACTCTGCCAGCATTTCCTCCAGCTTTTCAGAGTCCCCTAGGCTTACTATGTGGTTTCTACCCACTCTTTTTGCTCTCTGTCTAAGCAGTGCTGTTTTTATCTTCAGGCAGACTGCTTCTTTGCTCGGAAAAACTGGTCACATCACTTTAGTTCCATTAACGAAACGTACATAACCATTTGAAAGACAGAAGCATTTTGAAAGTTGAAGAAAACCAACTGCCGAAAACGGATCATGCGTAACAGTGACAATGCTAGCTTTTTTAAGTCGGCTAACCCAAGTGAGTAATGAATTACACAGGCCAACAAAATGACGAACTTTGTGAGGTGCAGACCTGTTGAAATTATGATAAGTTTATGTTCACTGATTCCAAAACTGTTTTCGATTTAGCTCCATCAGCTCTTGTTCTCAAGATATGGCGGAAAAACGAAAAAGTTGAGTTTCAGGCACTCTAGGATTTATGAATGTCACACTAGGCCGTGTCACCTTCACCAGCAATTGGCGCCAGCTGTGAAGTAACTAGCCATGAAAAAGCAAATTCTCAAACTTTGCCGTTCGGATTCGGCGTTAAACTGTAGGTCCCTTTCTCTTGTGCGAAAAATTTAAGGCAAGAGATTGAGAGTAGCTTGGCTTGGCCCCGTTGGAGGAGCTGTATAGCCAATTTTACACTAGGCATCAGTATCTGGATTAATAAGCTATTTTCGACAGAACTTATATCAATGCATCTTTAAAAAATCAAATGCGCTATATAAGTACAGCAGAAAGTGTCCTATTTGGCCTTAAAACTCAGACTCCCATTTAAGCTAGCGCGGTGATTGGACATAAAGCTCACTTACTTCAATACTGGCATAACTCAAAATAATCCATTTTGAGAAAAACACGTTTAAAGGTCTCAATGTTTTTAACCCAGAAAAAATGGTTCTTTTAGTTTCGAGCTAATTATATTATAATTTCAGTAATATTATAAATTTAGAATGCTTTTTGATAAAACATGAAAATATGAGGTTTAGACTGAAAGCTCATGTATGTTTGCTCAATTCTTGCATTAACATGAAAATGAACATGTAAAATTATAATGAGATATATTTTCATATCATATGGAAAGTAAAAGAGATATTAATACGAAAATTTTTACACAAAATAGTACACAATACAGCGAGTATTTCTGCATCATTAAGCCAAAAATCGTATTTTTGAAGTAAGTGAGCGATATATTTGAGCATCGAGCGATATATTTACTTGCAAATCTGTTCTGTTTGGATAAAGATTCGAAGGTTAGAAAATTATATGGTGCGATTTTTGTAGTTTTTTTAAGTTTCTTTAAATTTTCGCTGAAAAAATCATTGCTTAGTACTTAATCGGTTAGTGAATTATCTAATGAAATCCCCGTCAGTTTTAAAGATATTTCCCAAATTGCGAGCTATGGTACAAATACGCCGATTCGGAACGGCCGGACGATGATAAAGCGTAAGGACGTTAAATTTTAGTGAGAAAATTTTTTTTAAGTAAATTTTTAATTAAATAAATTTACAAAAGGAAAAGAGGCATAAAAAGATAGGTAAAAAAGAAAGAAAAATTTTTTTATGCTACGTCCCAAGGTATTTAAAGTTTTCATATTTCACATAATTTCACGAAATTTTTAAAATCGGACCCATAAGAAGTTCTGAAAAAAAGTTATAGGAAAGCTGATTTTTTTCAATGCTATCGCTCCCAAACTTTGTACAGATCAATATTATTCAACCACATCTGGGAAGTTTAATTCAAATCGGATGACTATAGCTTATAGCTGCCAGCGATTGGTCCAAAATGTAGTTTGTGGAAAACTTTTTGAAAATACGTAAGCTATGTGGTTATCGGCGAGGTCTTTCAGATTCTTGGAAATTGAAGATGTCCATCTGTAAAATATGTTTCTAAATCCGGCTTTGTAGCTATGAATCCAACAATATGTGGAAAAAACGATTTTTTTATCGTCTTAGTCTTCACGAAGAACTGACAACGATTATCAAAAACTATGAACAAACACACAAATAGAAGTTTTTTCCTCATTATTCAAAAAATAATCGTTGCTCGACTTTTGTTCAGGTTGATTAAATTTTTGTTCTGGGTTAGCGCTAACCATAAAGTGTACCAAAAACAAAAAAAAAAAAAACAAAATACAAATTTGACGTTCCTTCTACTCAATTTGATCGGTCTCACCACCTTATTGTCTTTAAGTGCGATTCTAGAGAAAAAAAAAAAATTTAATTTATATTTTTCAGGCGTAAAAAGAAATTTTATTTAAAAAAAGATTGAAAAATAAGAATCAAAACTACTAAGCTCATGTTCAAACAAAGTTTACACGGGCGCTAATTACTTCATTCATAAAACATTAAAAAAAAGAGATCATCCAACTAAAAAAACATAAGCCCAAAGTTCAGTAAGTTGAAGAATCGTCTTATACTTCACGACGAATTGTAACATCCGAACCGAACTTTCTGCAGAATTTTGGAGGTTTTCAGACTTGATTCCAATATTTCTTTTGGCGAAAACATCCAACATTTATTTTGACTTATGGTACCTGCATTCTATCTTACTCGCAATTATTGTTGTTTCATTGAATCAAATCATCATATATTTATTTACTGAGAAACGATTTTATTAAGCCCATCCTGTTGTTGCCTATCATCTACTAAAAAAAACTTGTTTTTAAAAATGTTATAAAGAGCATGAAGAATTCCAAACTTCTTGCTAAACGGTCCCTTTCCCTTGTGACCAAGAAAAGCTTATCTTGGCCTATTGGACTGTAAGGTCAATTATAAAACAAAGTCTGTTAGTTTTTGAAGGCATGATCGGTGGTTAAGTATAGCTTTCATGCTTTATATGAGAATTCAAAAGAAGGCAAATGGAAAGAGAGGTTGATTCAATATATACATAAAAGGTCCTTCGAGTCGGATATTTTGAAAACCTTATTTGTGGACAAACGCTCTTGAGGTTGCAGTTTCACAGTTCGGTTCAGACCAAGTAGTTGTTGACCCTTAAACAAACATTCATCAGGCTTTTCTATAAGTGCTCATTTCCTTTTTTAAATCGATTAAAAAACAATTAGTGAATCTTTACTTTATGATGGTTGATGACTTTATGATGGTTGGCCGTATACTCTAGTTGGACATTCTAGATCGTTTTAAAGATTGAGTTCAGTAGATCATTTTCGCCGTCGTAGTCGTTTGTTTAGTTCTAAGTTTAATTATTCTTACTTTAAGAGCTGTTTAGCGTCGCTTTGAAAAACCCTAATTTAAAGACTGCCTTGCTCAGGCTTCATTAAAGATTAGCTTGGTCTATGCCTAAACATTCTACGAGTTCCTTTTCAATTCTTATTTTACTCCACACGTTTCTCTAGGGACTTTAATTTTCTTCTAAAATTTCATCGTTTCATGTCCTTTTGAACAAGGAAAATATAAAGAATGCGAAAAATATAATAAATCAAATTACAAAAACCACTTTAATTTTACAACCAAAAAGTAGTTCGCACTTGAAGCAATCAACCTAACAGATTTTGGAGTATAAAAATAATTTACAAAATAAAAATCAACAATGTTTATGTGTCCGCCATTTGATCATTTATAAACTTCTCAAATCTATGACCAGGTTCATCCAGACGTATACGTAACATTCTCAATGCTTTCGTTTCCCTGGAGTCAATCATATGGAACACCACCTGCGATTGACTGGGAAAAGACAAGAGTCCGGCCGTGCCCGCGGTTAAATCCAAATGCCGGAAGCGATCCAAATTACAAGTGCAGCCATCGAAAACAAAAAATTTGGAGGAATGCTTAAACACCACATAGTTACCCCAGGGAGTCATGGTCAGCACACGACTGGAGACACGAAATGCGGAACTTAGTAAACGATTTAAACTCTCAACGGTGCCACTTTCGGAGCCGGCCACAGCCAGACGTTGGGGTAGGCGACTAAAGCCCGGATAATTGAATGAATTTTCTTCTGCTCCACCCTGACACCAATTGGTCGCATCTTGTTGGTTTTCGACCGTAAACTGATCCTCACAAGATATATTGGTTGCAGTATCAGAATTTGCAGAGAAATTTTGGTTGGCTTCTTGTAGTATGAATTGGTTGGAATCGGGTGGGGTTGAAGACTTGACAGAAGCTGAAGCCGGAGGAGAAGGAGGCGGCGGTCTCAACTGTTTAGCTGATGTAAGCTTCTTTCTGGCGGCGATCTGTGGCTTAATTCCTTTGGATTTCACTTTTCGGGAAGTTTTCTTTTTTTCAGGATTTTCTTTGTCTTCCCGATCTCCTTCATCTTCGGTTAGCTGCTCTTCTAAATCTGCATCATCCAGCAATTGAAAGTGCTCGATATCAAAAGGCATCTCTGTGCGGCTCACCACATCCTCTTCATAGTCACTCACCTGGGCCAACAATTGCCCGCAATTAATGTCAGAATCATCCTGAAAGCAGATTTTCTCATTTAATGATTTCACTTCCGCATCCACATCGGGTTCCACTGGTGCCAAAGCAAATCCCTGGGGACATTCCGCCAGATTCTTTATCTTTACGGCGTGTATATAGTAAACAGATTGACGATTAGATTCTTTCAACAGCTGATGAAACACACTGAGCATGGTCAATAGATCCCGAAACATACGCACGGTGGCCCATTTGGCACCCAAAGCCTTATCCTCTTCTAAATGGGAGCCCACCACAGTATGACGATAGGGGTCCATTAGATAATAGAAATCATTTTTTAACCACAAGGCATACATTTGATTGTTAATCTGGAATAGGGCATTGCCATAAAGCTCCAACGTGGAACGTAAGTGGTGCTCATAGTTGGTGCCCTAATGGAAAGGAGAAAGAAAAGGAGGAGGTAAAGCTTACATTGAACATGCCGACATTCAAGCCCAAGAAGATTTTCTTACTAAAACCCATTTTGAGACAGATCTTTTCGTTGTTAGCTATAGAAAATAGTCATCCGATTTTGACCAAATTTGGCGGAGCTCTTATAAGGCTTATTATATTTCTAATTGCTAAGATTAAGAACCATAACACCAAAAAAATCACGGTATTCTTACTAAAATCCATTTTCCCAAAGATCTTTCCTTTGGTAGATAAAAGATATAGCCACCCGATTTGGTCCAATTTTTGCCAATCCTTTTGAAAGCATAGAATATTCACAATTTCAGAGTTTAAGAACGCTAAATGTGAAAACAAAACAGTTTTCTTACTAAAACTCTATTTCTGACCGATCATTCCTATGGCAGCTATAGAATGTAGCTCTTGACAGAGCTCTTATAAGGCTTATTATATTTGTAATTGCTAAGTTTAAGAACAATAATACTGAAAACAACACTTTCTTCTATCTTTCTTTTGGTAGTTATCACCCGATTTTGACCAAATTTTGCCGATCCTTTTGAAAGCATAGAAGATACATAATTGCAGAGTTTAAGGACGCTGACAAGCGGAGAAGTTACTTCTCTAACCTACTGGGAAGCGATGATGAACATGATGCCGCCTCTAGAGAATTAGCGATGCCACCAATCGACAACATAGAGATAGACCCGCCGACTCAACAGGAAGTCTGTTTAGCCAGGCGCTGACCAGCTGCCCACTGAATTGTTCAAGGCTGGAGGCGAAGAATTGGTAAGGTGCATGCACCAACTTCTTTGCCGTATATGGGTTGACGAAAGCATGCCCGACGATTGGAATCTAAGTGTTGTTTGCCCAATCTTTAAAAAAGGAGACCCTGCAGTTTGCACCAACTACCGCGGGATCAGTCTCCTTCCCATTGCATATAAGGTTCTGTCGCGTATTATTTGTGAACGTCACTGATTGGACCTTACCAGTGTGGCTTTAGACCTGGTAAACCCACCACGGACCAGATATTCACATTACGCCAAGACCAGGATAAGACCTATGGGAGAAACATCGAAAATTCCCAATTTTTTGTCAATTACAAAGCCGCGTTCGACACACCGATAGCTGTGTACCAGTGTGTGCTTTAAAATAGGGACCTGGCAAATCCGAGCAAAGTTCCTGAGAAATTGCTTTTCATGGCTGCTCGACAGCGGCGCTACCAAAGCTGCGGTGAAGGTGACCGTACGTGTAAAAGCGATTTTCTAAAGAAATAGAATAACTTTTATTATTAGATGTTCAGAGGCGGGATCGAACCCACGACCTCCAGCAGATTGAGCACACTCGAACCACTGGGCCACAGACGGCCACGGTCGACACACCGATAAGGTCGAAGGATTTTTGCCTGTTTAATTTGGGAGTACCACAAAGTTCGTTAGAGGACTTTGCCTGTTGACGTTGAGAAGCACTCAAAGCTGCCTGTCCAAAAGGACACGCTCCAACCATTACACGGGCTCAGTAGGGAGTTCTTGAGGAGGTACCAAAGAACAGCGCTTACAAGGCTTATCATCCCAATTCCTGCAATACGGCGCAGAAGCATGGGCAATATCATCAGCGAAAGAAAGATTGCTTCGCAGCATTTATAGACCTTTGAAAGTTGGATCGGGCTAGAATTTATGCCATTTTGTATTGAAATATTTAAGTATGTTTTGTTTTTGAATGTACTTAAATTAAGTTCGAAACTTAGTAGAATAGAAAAAGGACTGTTTAAATTATTCAAATGAGAACAAACGTTCTTGAATCAAGTACATTTCGTACTTACAGTTAGCCTAAAAATTTAAGAAAAGATCGTACTTGTTCAAGTAAAAAAATTTCTTGGATTAAGTACAGATTAGACTTACTATGCAAGCTCCAAAAAGTTTGCTACGAAAACTGCGAATTATTTTACGTTGAATCTGTTCTTGAAATTCCCTCCTGGTTCTAACACTTTGGTAATGGAGTGTGGGTAGATTTATAAACACCTTCGGCTTTGGTTAATTAATTTCATTTTGTATTAAACATCTTGGTCTTTGTTTAGGAAATTGTCATGTTCGCTTTTACGCTCTAGATACTTCTTTCCTCTTTGATACATATAGGTTATGGTCGTCTCCTTGAACCAGTGATTTCCTACTGTCATTTTGAAGTATCTTTGCCTTTTACACAACAAAATTGAGAGGCAGCGCAAACGTTCTCTCTTAATTATGCTTTATAGGCATAGACCAAGAACATTTTGTACTTATTATTTGAAGTATTATTTTGCTTCAACATGGTTTGTGGTTGACTTTTGAATTTTTAGACTTCGATGAAGAACCTTTGGCACTTATTTTGAGACTAAATCGGGCTGTACTTAAGATAATAAGACCAAAAAGATATACAGGCCTGTTCTCAATTTCACTTCGGTTTTCGTATAAGCGTTTGTATTGGCCATTTTACTCTTACAAATTTGAATGGAAATTGTAAAGAAAATCTGTGCCTACTAGATCAACGCTAAATTTCTCTACGAATAAAATCCACTTGGCATTAAGCTGTCGGTTTCATCTGCTTGAGCAATTCCACTTTTACTGAAAGCGGATCTAGTAACCGTAGACATAAATGTCACTTTCCATACAATCTTATGAAAATAGAGTTCAAAGTACAAACGTTTTTACGAAAACCGAAGTGGAATTGATTGTCTGAACAGTTGCGCATCTGCCAATTGATAATAATAGTTCGAAATGTACTTAAAATATCCCGAAAGAGTCTTCAAACAAGTATTTTGGGATTGAAAAAATCGTTCTTAAGATAAGGATTTTGTACTTGAGTCAAGTATTTTCGTACTTACAGTACTATTGACACCGTTCTGTTGATTCAAGTACAAAGTTCTTGGATTTTTTTCAAAGTGTAGTCAAGTCAAGCGCATGAAGCAACAGCGGCTGCTCTGCCTGATACATGTTGCCCGTATTGATGAACAAGCTCCAGCAAAAATGGTCTACAGAAGAATGCGAAAGAACTGGGACAAGGCAAGGAGGGACAAACAAGGTGGGACGACCAGGTGCGGAAAGACATTTCCAAGCTTGGTGTGAAAAACTGCTGCCAGCTCGCACGGAGCAAAAGCGACTGGCGGACATTAGTTGCAGCGGGCGAGACCGTCAAACGGTTGTGATGGCCAATCAAGAAGAAGAAACTCTTCTGATCAACTCAGTTTCTCATTTACACATGCCTGTGAAGCTCAGATGAGCCAGTTACAGAACCATTTAGGGTGTTCACTTTGTTCAGCATATAGGCACTAGGGCAGGTTTGCCTGACTAGTACACTGCTTACACTTTTCCCCAAGTGCCTATGTGTCCCAAAGAAAAACAATTATCATCGAAATCATCTGGTTCATATGAACATTGGGACATTGATGTGGCCCAGATTGAGTTGTGTGAACTGCAATACGAGGATTCGGAAACTTTCGCAAATTTTAATTTAAAATTCGATAACAAATGTATAGCGTCGGCCAAAAAGTGGCAACGCCAGCACACTGCAATTAGGTCACATTGTAACTCGATAGATTTTACTCAGCCGGCCAAATAGAACTGGTTCTATTTCGCCTGATCGCTCATCTGAGTAGCTTCATGTCTACTCAGACGCTTTTTTACACGGTCTGACAGCAACTCAGACGAAAACTCAGCTGAGTGATCAGGTCGTGTAAATAGAGCTTTAGTTTAGGTACGGCACAGTTGTTCGAAACTAAAAATTAATAGTTTCATTTATAAATACAACAAAACCCCCGGTTTGAGGGCAACTCTGTACTCAGACTTTTTGGTCGCTGCATTAGCAGTGGGAGGAATTTTCTCTCACTAATACAGTAATACTATTTGGGAAAACACATACACACTCTGGCAACTTAGCGTTGTCTCGTATAGCCGGTTTTTGCTGTAAAGCCGCTATAGAATTTCCAAGTGGTTATAGCAGCGCTGGCATGAGGAGGCAGCTGCAAACTTGCAAACTGTCAAAGACTGCTGATGATGGGACCGTAAGGTTCCTAAAACCGCTGTACAGTCTGCCAGTCTCCTTTGTGATCTGGTGTGTTCTTGTTTTAAAGTTATGTGCAAACATATAATGAACTTGAGACTGCTAAAACTTGGGAGTTGGTTTAGTTTAAAAACTTTCACACTGAAAAAAATGAGAATTTCTGCTTTAAAATCATTTTTGGACAGATTGTTCCTATGGTAGCTTTAGGAAATAGTCACCCGAATTTGACCAAATTTTGCAAATCTTTTTGATAGCATAGAATATTCACAATTGCCAAGTTCTAGAACTGAAACATTAAAAATAAAAGGATATTCTCAGTAAAGACCATTTACTGTATGTTAACTATAGGATACAGTCATCTGTTCTTAACCAAATTTGACACATCTGTAGGAGATCATATAATATTCATAATTTCTGAGTTTCAGAACCCAAACTCCATTTTCTCTCCAATAAGATATAGCTATTATAGACAGACATCTTAATCCTTACCTGTATGCGTATGCCACAACTCCACTCCGACATGTAGATATTTGGCTTTAGTTTTAGCTCCACCACAAACTGTCCCAGACGCAACTGTGTGGGAAACGAGTCCAAATCGATGGGTTGTCGTTGCCTTACACAGTCACTCCAGCAGCTGCGACACAGCTCCACGCCATAGCAGATGAGACGATCGTACATATTTGTCGTCCAAGTGGCTGGATGATCAATTTTGGATGCTAAAATGGCACCCACACCCACCATTATGCTGCTACGATTCCTCAAGGGTTCATCGGGATTCAGTGAAAGATGCAGATTACTCTTCAAGTAGGCGTAATTCTTATTGATTACACGGAACTCTATGGCCTGGGGATTGGAGTCTCGCAGAAAGATCTTGCCTGCGGGTGTGACCAGTCGCATCACTACCAGTTCACGTATGATAAACTCATCCTTGGATGTAATCCCACTTAGTTGGCTGGCCAAATGAACCACATTATCTACGCTTTGTAGGCAAACCAGCATGGCCAGTCCTTGCTTTTGGACACTCTGCAGATCCTCTTTACGCCGGCCGTTGACATCGAAAACAAAAAAGGCGCGTCGTCGTCTCCAAATAAGCAAATAACCCGCTTTGGTCAACAGCAGACAATAGTGAGCCCTGCGAAAGAAACTGAGCAGCACGGAGCGCAGATTGCTTATGATATGCCTGGGCTGTAGCTCCATGGGTAGCTTGACATTGCCCAGATAGCGTGGCTCCAAGGCCAACGTGAAGGTATGGCCTTCCAATTGGAAGTTTCGTTTGATTCGCTGCTCCGCTTGGGTATAAATGGTGGGCTGAAGCAATTTGGGTTCCTCCTGGTTGATGGAGCTCCGTCTCCGAGCTATCCTGAAAAAGCACTGCTCCCTCTTTCAGCAACATATCAATGTTCTCCGCTGTCCAATCAACTTCAGGCAGAATGTAGATCAAGGCAAAGGCTTTAAGGTAAGTGGCAAAATTCAAGGCATTTGTGTCCTCCTCCAAGGGAGGTGAGATTTTCTCATTGGAACAAACCAGGCCCACAGCACTGCCCACCGTATCTGCTTCCACAGCTGAACGATTGGGTATCATTTTCTTTCTCTTCAGCTGGTTTTTCTTACCGCATTTCAGCAAAGGCTCAGGACGGGAGAGCTTATCCAAAGGATGACCACTGTAGTATTTATCGCATACAGACTGGCCCAAGAAACTGCAATGACTGCAGAAAGATTGAGAGCAAGAGAAGAGAGAGACTTAGCTTACCAAACTCACCTGGGACTGGGTTGGATTTTCTTTCTCCAAATGGTACGCTTACGCTTGCGACTGCAAACGCAGCTGCCGCCCGCATTTAATCGATTCTTGCTCTTGGCCATTCTAGACTTCCCTTGATGCGTGAATTTTTTTTTTGAAACTTTCTCTAAGACTGAAAAATAATTTGGTAATCCGAATTTAATGAAGGGAATTTTGATTAGACTCTCCTAGCAAATACATATGTAAATTGGGTGCACTGATAAAACTTGGCTGGCAGACGGCTTAGGGCCACCGAGTTACGCAATATCTATACTTATAAATCTGTAGGCCCGACTGACTGACTGACTGTATTCTTGTCACTAAGATTTGGCATAGACCTTCGTTTAGTTATGCAGGCGCGCACTAAGAAAGAAAATTTGGGAACTTTGTCCGCGAAGTGGGTGAAAACGTCAAAGAAAAGTTTATATAGGCCACATCAAATGAATTGAGGCGCTCAGGCAATATCATGGAGAATGAGTATTAGAGAGAAAATTTGCTCAGTCGACAACGGTTCTGTCAGAAATAAGGGGGGACAGGAAAGAGTGGAGAGCGCAGGAAGGTTGACGAGGGGAAAGAGGAAGGGGTGGGGTAAAAAGGAAAAAGCCAATTTGAATTGAATTATAATTGAAGAGTGGCTGCCATGAGGACAATTTGTTTTGATATTTAGTTCGTAATTAATGGTTCAACGAAACGGGACTTATGTCGAAGTTTTATCCAAAAATATTGTCTCTTTAATTTTTGGAAAAGACTTAGGAATCTATACCTTCCCAATTATGGGCAAGCAGTTGCTGATGACGCAAAATTTTGATATATTTTTACCAGCTTTTCTTAAAATCTTGGACGCAGACAAAGTCGCGGAGGGTTCAGCTAGTGGTAAATAAACTTGCTGCTGGTCTCCGCCATACGGGGATAATGTGATCATTGGTGATCAACTCGGGGAGAAAAAGATCGCCAGCTTATCCCTCGCTGTCGCTTATAAATAGTGACCAATGATTTGGGTGTTGTGGCAACTTGTCGCTCCTTGACTGTATCTGGCAGCAGCGGAGCATAGGCATTTGAATTGGTAGCAGTAGCCAATAGTTCGCCTCTGTCTTAGCAAAATTATCTTTTATTTACCTTTTACCCACATAAGGAAAAAAAAAAACAAAAAATATTTTTGCGGGTTTCCACCAACAACCAAATTTAACATAGGGGGGCGGTGGGGTCGATTTAATAACACAAAAACAACAGAACAATAAAATAATAAAAAATTTATTCAAAATTATCTTGTTTAAACCCAATTTAAGTTGTGCGTCCACTTTTGATCACTGTTGCATGCGTGCTACATATTGTCGTGATTATCTAGAGAGTCCGAAATTGTCCTGAGACTGTTCGTTGTCCCTTAAAGGTCGGTACGTCATTGCCCCACCATTATTGAACTCATCCCAAGGTCGGCGACGTTCGCTGAACGAAAAATTTGGTGATAATTTGAGCAGAGATCCACAACTTGTATGGAAACGCAGACGATCGTTGACATCATAAAAATCGGGCGTATTTCCTGCACCAAGATTAATTCGAGTCAAGGCATCTCGATTTGTGCTATCCACACTGCATCCACACATCATGGCTACACAGATTCTGCACCAACTGCTGCAAGGGCTGCTGCAATGGCGAGTCCAAAAGCTGCAAAGAAATATATATTTACAGCTACGACCATAAAGATCGACTAGAGCAAGGGATTGGGCCGAGTCTTGGCAGCCACATCTAACACCAAACTAAATCATTCTCATTGAGCGTCTCCAAATCGGTACCATAAAATTCCAACAGACGTCGTCCATCCTTCCGTACATCAATGCCAGAAATTAATCCAAATCCTTCGGTGATTCGGAGGTTACACCAATATAAATGCTGCCGGAGGTTTCGAGTCAACTTGAACTGATTCAAGTAAGAAATTATTTTCATAAGTTCTTTATTGAAATAATTCATTGTTTTCCACCTGCAACTAAACTGAAAATAAGTAAAAAATAAAGAAAAAGGTCACTAGAAAAAACAAATTATGTACAATTATTTTTGTGTCAAATGGATGGTTTGAAGAATAAAAACGGACTGACGTACTGGCGAGGTTTTGAAAAATTAAAATAGAAAAGAACGAATTTTAAAAAAAAAACATAAAAAAACAGCCCACCACTATTTGGGTTGTCCAAATTTTAGGAAATTAGAAAAATTGTGTTCTTTCGTAGTTTGAGTAGCTGTTTAAAATTATCAACATTTTGAGTTTAAATGCTGTTTTATAAAATTTACATTTTTTCCCATCACGTCAAAAAGGAGCCGACCAAATTTTCTAGGTGCTCGGAAATTCCGGAATTTTATATTAATCCCTTCCAGTCAAGTGTATGCCGAAAACATAACTCTCCCGCACGAACACAAAGTGATTTTTCCGTCCCGCACCCATTTCTAGTAAATATATGAAGATTGTGCATTTCACAGCAGCATCAGCACACTTTAATTATAATTCAATTGAAATTGGCCTTTCCTTTTTTTTTCCCCACCTTTACCCCTTTGACATCCCTCTTTCCCACCCTCCTTTCCATCACCCATAACTCAACCCCTCCTCCCTCATTCTAACACATATCTCCTACACTTGTCTCAGAGAGCCAAGAGATGCATGGCATATTCTCGCTCCTTAGCAAAACAGCTTAGTCCACAGCAATATTGCCACGTACAAACTTTTCTTTGGCGTTTTTACCCCATTTCACGCAGAGAATTTTCCAAATTTTCTCTTAGTGCGCCTGCATAACTAAACGAAGTTCTATGCCAAATCCTAGATTTCTGGTTTTCAGCTTTTTGGCTGTGGGTTGATAATATGTCAGTAGGGCCCACATATTTATACGTATAGATATAATCCATACCCTTGGAGCATAAATATGCCTGCCAGTTTGTTATATGGCAACCTTAAACTCTCCAAAACAATGTTGAAACAGATAATATTCATAACTGGAAAGTATAAAGACGCTACCAATGAAAACAAAAAAGTTTTTCTCACTAGAACTACTATTTCGGCCTATCGTTCCTATGGCAGCTATATGCTATAGTCATCCGATTTGAACAAATCTTGACAGAATTGTGAGGTAGCATATAATATTGATCAGTGACAAGTTTGGGAGCGATAGCGTTAAAAACAAAAGAGTTTGTGTTACTAAGACTTTTTTTCAGAACTATCTTTTTTATGGCAGCTATACTATTTGCATAAAACTTGGTGGAATTAAATGAAAGCATAGAAAATTTATAAATTCGCGGTTTGGAGGCGATTGCGGTGAAGACAAAAAAGTTTTACTTACTAAGACTATTTTTTTGACCGATCGTTCTATGGCAGCTATATGCTATTATCATCCGATCCGGCCGGTTCCGTCAACCAAATGACTTCGCGCAAAGTTTGGTTAAGATAGATAACTGAAGGAGGAGATCATTTCAAGGGTATAAAAAAAAAGGTCCAATAGAGATAATTTTCGTCATTCTCTTCTGAACTTTGATATTAAGGATCTAAAAATCAAAAACTTATTGTGGGTGGCGTTTTTATTGCTTATGTTTAACCTTTGTTATAGTTTATAATAGAAATCTAGTGATGATTTTGAGTTTTTATGGCACAATATTGAACCGAACTGGATAAATAGATTCGACACAGGCTTAGGATCAGCATTTTTCTCCACTTTGGAATCGTTTAAGTACGGGTCACAGTTTAATAAAACGTCGGATTCTAGGTTCAAACCGATTCGGTTTATAACTGGTGTGCAGACCTGTTTTTAAGCATAAGGACGGTTTAAACAAATTACTTTTTTATTTTTATAATTAAGTCTTTGGTGTAATAATATAAGGTGAAACCGAGCGAGAGAACGGTCTCTCTGTTTGTAGGGCCAGTGGGCCAGTTCGTTGTGAATGCTTGAAGCGAAAGGTTGGGTGCGGACAAATTTTTCTGTGTTTTTGTATGTATGTGTAACTGTCTTCTTTTTGATTTTTGCTGCTTTTTAGTGTCAAATGTTAAGTTACTGTGTAGTTTGCGGCAAATCGTTTGCGCGAAGCAACTTTAAGCTCATACGTATTCCAAAAGACGTGGAAAGAACAACCATTTGGGAAGTGTCTTTAGGCATTTGTATGAAGGAAAACTCTAGAGTTTGCGAAAATCATTTTGAACCGGTCGACTGGAAAACAACTACGTCTAAAGACAAAGCACCTAAACGCCGACAATTGATGCCAAATATGGGCAAATAGGAAGCTTAAGGAAGAATTGGAGAAGTCCAAGGTCCTAAAAGAAACTCTTTCGACGATTTTTACGAAGAACCAGAAACAAGGAAAAAAGGTTTTATGGAGTTCGGCTGATATTTCATACGGCTTATGTCTGCATGCTGCTCCTCGAGCATACAATCACTTGTATGCAAAGGGTTTCCCTTTGCCTAGCCTCACAACACTCCAAAGGTGGATGCGGAAAATAACTATAGAGGTTGGAACTTTGGATGCCGTCATCGGGCTTATGAAACAAAACGTTGAGCTAAGCGAGGACGAAAAATTGTGTTACATTTTAAATTATGCCATCAAACATTATATTCAAAATTTTAGTTAGTCTTCCTAAAAATCGTTGACATTTATAACTTCCTAAATACAACATACAAAAATTAACAAACACAAAACAAAGCAAGCCATCTGCTATCCCTTTCTTTTTGACAAGCATACATCCACTGGCCCTCAGCAGATGCTGACGGCTTCACCTTATATTATTACACCATGTTTTGTAGAAAGAAAGAAAAATATACTTGGTGCTTCTGCTCGAAAAGCGGAATAAACTTTTTGGGTACTCAGCAAAACCGATTTCTAGCTCATTCATTCTTTACATTTCTTCTCCTTTTATTCGCTGCTTCCCCAAGCAATCAGCAAGCTGAAATTCAAATTTTGTAAAAATATAACCAAATCTGTTTTAAATTAGACATAAATTTAATTTATAATATATTTAACTGTTTCTTTTAATATTACATTGCTTAATTAAGGAGGGGCGGAGAGGCGAGTAGGAGAAAATACATCACTTTATCATATTTATTATTTGTTTAGGGCATTTAATTCGTACGTTTCTTCAAGTCGGCGCCCACTGTACCGCATATGTATGCGTGTGTGTGTGTGTTTGTATGTGTGACTTTACAGTTGGTCTGCCCAGCAGCAGCAACAGCCAGCTGTCCTCCTTCCTCTCAACACTCCATGGCCAATGAATTGGAGTTCTCATTCAAAGCCTTAATGCCATTCTCCATGGGCATGGCCAGACTATTATCATCATCCACACCAGCCCCGGCACCTCCCGCCGATGTGGAGGGACCATCCTCGCCCATCATTTCCTCATCATCGTGACCGTTGCCCTGGCCATTGGTGTGTCCATAGTCCCAGTTGATCTTGAAGCGGGTGACGCGCGGCTTGCTGGCCAAAATGTTGCGCGTAAGTTTGTCAAATAGCGGTTTGGGTGGCGGATTCTCACGCATCTCCTGATCGGCATAGTCATTATTCACATAGTAGCCGACGCGCACAAACTCCTGGCCACGATACGAGCAGGTGAGCAGCACAATGGTAACACCCACAGCATCTGGTTCCGGAATTTTGCTCACATCTGGCGGATCGGCCTGAAAGACAAAGATATGCCGACCCTCTGGTACTGGACCCACATATATAGTGTCCAACACTTGATCATGCTCCTCGGATTCGGCCGAGCCGACATAGATCATCTTCCATTCCAGATCCTCCTTCAGCTCCTCGATGCACTCAAATGTCAGCTCGAATTGGAAGGGATTGAAGAAGCTGCTGGGATTGTCCAGAACCACCACATTGGTAATGTGCACCTTGGCCATGACTGTACAACCAGAGAGACGGGTGCGCGCGAGACCAAAACGACGACTGGCGGGTTTTTTTTTTTTACAACGCTGTTGTTGTTGCAATCCTTGATGAAATTGCAAGTGGCAAACTATGTTAAGTGACAAAAGGAGCACTCCTATAACTGTGCACTGGTTAAGTATGGTTGCTTTGTTTTTTCCTCAGTGCGAGTTATTAATTTACATTAGCAATTTAAGCGATTTTATTTCTGTTGCTTCCGATTCTGTGTTGACAGCTGACTGGCTTTCCCGCGCTTAAGTGTGGCCGTAAGAGTCAAATTGCCAAGTCAACTCACCATGAGTGTTTTTTCATAGAGATGATAATTAGTTAGAGATGTGCGTCAGTTAAAGTAAAATTTGTCACGATGGAAATTTATTTTCATATATTTTATTGACAAATTAAGGGCCTATTTTAAATCTTCTATAGCACTATCTCTACAGCTATTAACAAAACAGCGGATAATCTGATTTTAGAGTGTATCTGATACCTAGCAACTAATAAGGAGATGTGAATCTAGTATAATCGCGTGTGTCCCAGAAATCTCTAGAGATTTTCGTATGAACATTATCATTTTAAATTAAAGCTGTTTGACTGTATATGTAAAGGGGCACAAATATGCCCGACTACAATATAAGATGACGAAAGTTAAGCAATTTGAAACCGCCTGCTCAAAGCCAAGTAGATTTAATGCTTACGGTTTTCCTTGCATATAATCTTGCGGCCGCTCTTACTATTGTTACTTCACAAATAAATTAGTTAAAATTTAGTTCGAAGTGCAATCGTTTATACGAAAATCATTACAGATTTCCAGGACACCCCTGATTATACTTGCTGATAATTTAAAGCATGTTTTAAAAAAAATGGGACTCCATGTTTGAGCAAAAGATGGTCGTACTTGACTCTGCTTATGGTTTTCTTTATTTTAAGGCCTATATCCAGCACTCCGGAAAATTTATTTCGTTACAGTATTTCAGATAAATAGAAATACTTTCTAAAACACATGAACATCAAAGCAAAGCCGAAGTGTTTCTTATTATATGAATTACTGTAACGAAATAAATTTTCCGGAGTGCTGGATATAGGCCTTTATAAGGTAAAAGCAAGAGCTTCAAGAAGCACTCCGCTCTTAAATTAAAGGACACACGATCAGCAATTGGAAGCACATGGAACTCCTTTCTAAAGCGCAAATGTGTAGACCCCAGCACAAAATAAAAAAGGTACCTGGGGGTGCTTTGCATATGATGATGTTGAGCGGAGCCAGAGGTATTTTATAAAGAGGATCTTCTATCTTCCACAAAACACGCCCAACTATGCAATTCATCTGGAAACTGGCCTACCGCCACTATTTGCCTATACCCTGCAACTTCACTTCAGCTACATAAAAAAGATATTTGCCATGCCAGACAATAGATATCCAAAAATCATTGCAAAGTATTTGCACGCAACTGAATCGCACTCTATGTAACTTGCGAGAACGAGAGGATGTGGAGCATTTTGTGGCTAAATGCCCGGTTCTTTAGGAAATCAGGACAGGCATTCTAGGAAAGACACGGCTTACTGAAGAAGAATGTCGCGCACTATTAAACGGTTGCAACTGGACTGGGCTCGCAACCTTTATAAAACTAGCTTTGGAATATAGGCAAAATATAATTTTAGAAAATTTTTAACTTAAATTATTTTGATTCTTATGTTGCTTGTATTGTATTAATGTTAACGAAATAATTGTTAAATGTAAAATTCAAATGTTTAGATAGAAAAACTAATACTATTAAGAAGGATGTTAAAATGATCGAAACGGCTTTAGGCGGACGGCAAATTGCCAAGCCTACATAAACTACTATAAGGTAAAATGGTAATGAGGTATAAACAAAAATCTAAATAAAAAACTTGTCTAGAATTAATTATTTATTTTCTAGTTGAGCTCATGTACTGAGTATAATATATATATTACATATTATATTAAGGTGGGCCAATTATTTTTACTTTATGGGTTTAAGAGGGCATAACATGTATTTTTGCCCAAGGAACCATAGCTCTAAAATATTTTTCGACCTTGCTTAAGTTTCGATAAAGATATTTTCATGATATTTTCCATAATACTCAAAAATTATGTCCCAAATGGTCATGATTTTGGTGTTTTTGTCCGTTCCTAAAACATGAACGGTAGTCATGAAATGCGAAAAAGTGTTCATGAAAATATAAATGTTTGAGCCTTTTTATGTTTTCACATTTATTTACCATAAAAAAAAAATAAAATAAATGTATTGTTCCGGGTCGGAGTTAAGTTGAAGAAAAAACGATTATGTTTCTCTTTTCTCCGATATATTTCGGTTGCTCTTCGGCATCCGTCTTCAGGGCAAAACTACAAAAAAATTTTATACACCAATATTAAACATTCAATGCTTTAACAAAATTCACAAAAACAGTTTACATACAATTTTTACACGTCTGCACCGTGTGACGTGGGTCTTCAACTAATTAAAAAACAAAGCTACGACAAACAAAACATACAAATTGCTGGACATAAACTTCAAACACGATGAAAGGGGATTTTTCAACAGGACCAAATCAAAAAATAGACAAAGCGGATGTCAAGAATGTCATCTACAAAATACCATGCGAAGGATCTAATGACGATATTTGCAACAAAGTCTACATAGGAACGACAAAATCCAAGTTAAAAACCCGAATAGCCCAACATAAATCTGACTACAAGCTACGACATCAAACACACATACAAAAAACTGCGCTGGCAGCACATTGCGTAGAAAGCGGCCACTCGCCAAATTTTGAGGCAGCGACAATACTACAACAAGAGCAGCATTACAACAAACGCTTCACATTAGAAATGTTACATATCTCAAGCGTTTCAACTGACAGGAGACTCAATTTTAAGACTGATACTGAGAACTGCGCGCATTTATACAGACACTTACTCACTGACAATTAGTTGAAGACTCCACGTCACACGGTGCAGACGTGTAAAAATTGTATGTAAACTGTTTTTTGTGAATTTTGTTAAAGGATTGAATGTTTAATATTGGTGTATAAAAATTTTTTGTAGTTTTGCCCCTGAAGACGGATGCCGAAGAGCAACCGAAATATATCGGAGAAAAAGAAACATAAATCGTTTTTTTTATCAACCTGACCTCGAGCCGGAAACAATACATCTACAATTAGAAAGGTCACCAAACACAATTGTAAAAATAAAATAAAATTAAAAAAAAACTAGGACACAACGGGAATTTGAGTCCACGACTTCTGCGTGCTAAGCGAACGCCTTATCGCTGGGCTGCAGGGCTTGGTGGTATCGGACAGTATCAATGCTTACTTAAGCACTTCATTCTTAAGCATTCATTTTTATACCCTTGCAAAGGTATTTATAATTGCCCAGAAGTTTGCTACGCATAGAAATATTCATTTCCGACCCTATAAACTATATATGTTCTTGATCAGGGTGACGAGCTGAGTCGATTGAGCTTTGTCCGTCCGTCTGTCAGTCAGTTTTAAAGCTATCGAGCTGAAACTTTGCACAGAGTCTTCTTTTTACTGCACACTGCTAATATGTCGGAACCGACCGGATCGGATGACTATATCTTATAGCTGCCATAGGAACTATCGGTCAAAAAGTGGGTCTTTGTGAGAAAAACTTTTTTGTTTTTAATGTTAACGTCTCCCACTTCAGCGATTATTAATATTATACGCTATTACACAGATTTGGAAGGTTTGGTCAAAATCGGATGACTATATCTTATAGCTGTCATAGGAACTATCGGTCGAAAAGTGGGTTTTATTTAAAAAAATTGTTTGTTTTAATGCAAACATTTGAAAGGGTATAAAAACTTCGGCAAAGACGAAGTTAGTTGGCCTTCTCGTTTAAATTGATTTTGTCGCCGTGTTTGCTCGCGTGAAATGGCCGAGTGGGTTAAAATGACGTCGTCCGTTCAGTCTCTTTCGAGGTACTGAGCTCAAGTCCCAGACTAGGTAAAGCAAGAAAATTTTTCAAATTAATAATTTTAATAAATTTCTTCAGCTACAGCTTAGAAAAAAGGTTGTGGTTGTTGGAACGCGGAGGGTGTGGTCGGTCGTCCCTCTTCCTTCCTTCCCGCCCTTCCCAAAAACCACCCTGGAGGAGGAGGCGATTCTCCACTAAGGTTAATATTTTTTTTTTCAGGATCTTAGTCGCCGGCAAAGCGAAAACAAAATAAAACGAGCAAGCCCATGTGAGAACAAAATGTTCATAGCATAATGTGAACGAATGTTCATGAATATCGAAAAAGCGTTCTTAGCAGACTATCGTCAACAAAAGTTCATGATTTCGTTACAATTAGAATGGATATTTTTCTCTGTATACACATGCGCTCCCACACTGACTCAAGCGCCTTAGCTGCCTATAATAAGCACAGTGCACCAAGGGCTTAATCATAGATTTTGCCTCGAAAAATGCACTACTTCATTTATAATTTAAGTTTTCCTCCATTATTTTGAAGATTGTTTCTCGTTTCATATCAAATACATCTTGATCTAATTCTTTAATGTTGAAAAATATAATTTAAGAAATATTTAAGAAAAGTTCAGGCTAAGCTGCCCCCACCTTTTCGGAAAGCTGGCTACGCCCTTGGTTTGCAATGGTTATTAAATATTAAAAATCTATTTTTCTCTTCTCTTTTGCTATTTCTGCTTGATCAAGTAAAGCTAAGGTCCCACAGGCAAACAAAATTTGAACACATTGTGCAAACAAAGTTGGCCTTGAACTATAAATGTTTGCGTAAAACAAATTTGGTGTTCCCACATGAGCAAATATTTGCTCTTGAAAAATTTGCGCAAATATTTCCCCTCCGCAAATGATTTGCGTTAGTGTTCACACAGTGGGGGGCAAATTTTATTATACATTTCTTTGCCCAATCTACTAAATTTATTAATCAAGTAGGCGGATTTGTTTGAACAAATAATAAAATTTTTTGAAATAACACAACAGAAAAGGCATAGGCATGAACAGTAACAAAAATAACTACCTAATGATTTTATGCTGCGGAGCTGCATATTTATGGGTACTAGAGCAAGAAGAAGCGAAGAAGAAACAAGATCGCCGCAGTGTGTGGGCTAGGCCATGGCTTTCACGCTGCGAAAACGAAGGTTGCTGCGTAATCTCTCAAATGAGTTGCGATTTGAGGCTCCAATCTTGCTTGTGGTGCGATTGGTATGCGTCTATTTTTCCTGTTTAAAGAACGCGAAAATTTTGTCATAATTAGTTATAGATGGGAAATGTGGTCGTGTCGTTTAGTGTTTTTGGCAAGGGAAAATTATGTGTGTGGCGTTATCGTAATCGTTGCACGTATCGAACGAATTTATTTTTATTTATTAACTCGATATCTCGATATAGCCATGTCCGTCTGTCTGTCCGTCCGTCCGTATGAACAAACAGATCTCAAAGATGGGACAAATGCTTCTTATACTTGCAGGCAGAGCAAGAGCGAGATAGATAAACAGAAACTTAGAGCTCCTACTCTAGGTACAGAGTATATAGTCGGGCTTGACCGACTTTCTCACTTGTTTGGATTGATATATCTTAAATAAGTTATTCACTATTGGTCATCCATGGTATTTATCGTGGCTTAGTGTTGTCATAATCAGTCATTCAGTGTTCTCATAATCATGGTACTGTAGTTATGTGATGTCTTTTGTGGCCTTTGAAAACAGTTTCTTAAGCACTTAGCGGTTATTACCATGCAGATCCTTCAGCTGCAAATTTAATTGCATGCATTAATCCTGACATGATTTTATACTTTGTTTGACATTATTATGTTTTTAATCCGCAACGGTCTTTTTCCGCGATTTGATGATTTGACAGTCACGGAAAGTGTTTTGAAACATTCTTTATGATCTTGACTGTATTCTATAACATTGTTCATCCATGGTATTTATTGCTGTTAGGTATTGTCAAAATCATGGTAATGTAGTTATGTGTGGTCATTTGTGCCCTTGAAAAGCAGTTTCTTAAGATCCTTCAGCTGCCAATTGCGCTTATGCGTTAATGCTGGCATGATTTTTTATTTGGTTGGGCTTAAAGTTGTTTTGATTATTTATAT
>JAEIFU010003257.1:0-31020 GCA_018904235.1 Lordiphosa stackelbergi | reverse complement strand
TTTTTTTGTGGATTTTTAATGCATTTGGAAGTTAACAACAATTGGAATAGTTTCGATGCAAAGTGTGATAAGCTGGCTTAAAAAAAATCAAATATATTTTTGGATAATTTCCTCTTAAATCAAATTAATGGTTGTCGTTTTGATTGAGACGGGCGCCACTTTGAAGAGATTAATTATCTAAGATAGGCTGCTGCAGTGCAAGTAGAAAATATGTGTTAGGAATGACAATTAGCCTAACGAATTTGAGAAATGAATGAAACTTTAAAGTAATTCTCTTACCTACCTTTTTACAAATAGAGTACATGAACATGTATAACTTCCATGTGCCTGAAAAAAGAAGAGAAAAACAAATTGATTAATTTAGAAAAACCAAATTCGAGTGTGGCAGGACATTTCCAAGCTTGGTGTGAACAACTGGAGCCAGCTTGCACGAAACAGAAACGAATAGCTGTTGAGATCGTTGTGCGGGTTTCGATGTAAATAGATTGGACCAAAGAAGAAGAGAGAATTGTGTCTAAGATCTGGTGGGGTTCTGAATCTAAATCTGGGGATAGAACCTAAACCAATTTTAAAACGTTTCGAAACCTGATCCATTAAAATATCGAACTCCATACTACCAACCTACTATTCTAATTTCAAGTTTATAGATTAAACAAGTGAGAAAGTCGGTCAAGTACGACTATAATATACTCTGTACCTCTTTCTCTTTATAGGGTCGGAAATGATTCCTTCTCTATGTCACATACTTTTGCACAAACTTAATATACTCTATGCCCCGGTCCGTACAGAGTACAAAAACTTTTGAGATATGGCTCTAGTTTACAGACTTGAGACAATACCTATGACTCTCTTCTGATCGACATGAGCATTTAGTAAAAGTCTGGTAAAGATTTGTTCAGGGGTTTAGGCTCTTATAAGAAAAAAACATATATACGTTCACTTTTATTAAGATGTATAAACTTTGTAATCGGTATCAGACAGTACACACTAGAAAAATTTTTCATATCTTAAGCCGCATTCATTAGGTTGCTTTGTTTTTAACCACACACAAAAAAAATTGTAAATCTAGCATAATCCGTTTTTTGGCAAAAAAATTTTTTTACTTATTGATTTTACCAATTTAAACGTATAAACAAAACAAAACTCTTTTAATGTCAACTGTGCGGTCCCTTGTATTCCATCTGCTCATACTGTTGATTTCTGATGCTGCGATAGAATTCGAACTTGAAAAAAATTAGCAAAAGAAAGTGCAAAAACTTTCAATAATTTTCTTTATAAACAAAAATCAATAGTGCAAATATTCTGAATTAAAATACTTTTGGCCGAAAATCAAAGACGGAAATTGCTGAGTTTTTCAATGAAAAATGTTGAATTTACCAAAGATTTTGTTTTTGTGTGTAGAAAGCAGTGTTGCCGAATCGGCTTTTTTCCCGTCAAATCTGGCTTTTTCAAAGTCAAATTGCGGGAAAAATCGAATCGAAATCGGGAAGCGCGAATTCTGGCTTTTTTAAGAAATATTTGGCTTTTTTCCGCTTTTTTTTCATGTACAATTTTAAGCATCGATTTTTACACATCGATTACTCGTAAGTACAGAGTGCGATTCCTATCTCTAAGTTTTGCAAACTGTCGTCTCTGTGTTACAATCGTAAGCTGCAATTTCATTACAATTCCTAAAGATTATTAGAAACGAGAAAGGCAAAGCTAACTTCGTCTGTACCGAAGTTTTGATACACTTGAAATAGCTTGTCTCAACGGTTAGCGACTTCGACCAAACTTCGCAGATCAGCTTAAAAACATTACATTTTACCCATGACCGTGTTTGAGAGCAGTAATATTGAGAATAAAACAGTTTTTCTTACTAAAATCCATTTTCCGAACGAACATTTGTATGGCAGCTACAAGAAGTAGTCATCCGATCCGGTCGGTTCCGACATATTATCAGCGTGCAGTAAAAAGAAGACTCTGTGCAAAGTTTCAGCTCGATAGCTCCAAAACTGAGGGACTAGTTCGCGTAGAAACAGACAGACGGACAGACGGACGGACAAAGCTTAATCGACTCAGCTCGTCATGCTGATCAAGAATATATATACTTTATGTGGTCGGAGATGATTCCTTCTATGCGTTGCAAATTTCTGGGCAAAATTATAATACACTTTTCAAGTGTATAAAATACCGGGACGATTTGGCCAACAGCACGGAAGTTAAAACCTGGCGGCGAAAGGATCTTAGCGACGCTGCCGGAGTGTATTGCTCTCATTGCCAATGCAGTATAACTGCAAAATTGAGTGATCTGTGAGTGATCAAAATGCTCAAACATTATAGAAACATTTTGGCACCGAACTTTTTTGAAGAGCTTCGTTTTGACATAGGTGATGCAAAGTATAGCCCTTTGAATGAAGAGTCAATTGATATATGTGTCGTCAACCATTTTGTTAAGTTCTTAATTAAATAATATTTAAGTAGTTATTGTTAATGTAAGTTATACGTTATTTTCTCTTTCTTTGATTGGCTTTTTGTATGTACAATGTACATTGTATATATGTTTTCACGTAGGAATCGCCATCAACTATTTTGTCCACTTTTGGGCCACACTATCGAAATTATTTTATTTGCAGAATCGGGTTCGTCGATTGAACAAATGATTATCAACTGCCTGTTACAAGTCCACTCTATTTTTTGTGAGGACACACTATCGAAATGTATTTTATTTGCAGAATCGGGTTGCGTCGATTGAACAAATGATTATCAACTGCCTCATAAATATTTAAAAATAATTGGGACAATTAACGCCTATGAAAAGGATCTAAATTACCATGAAATTAAGGAACCTACGACCTTTTTATGCAAATAATTTTTAAAAAGAAGACTGGAAACTTCGGATTTTTCAGCTTTTTTGCTTAAAATTTCAGCTTTTTCGACTTTCTTTCCACCAAAAACCGCGCTTTTTGTTCAATAAAAGTTGGTAACACTGGTAGAAAGAGTAAAAAAGAATTTACCAAAATTTTTTTTTGTTTGTTTAGAAAAAAGTAAAATAATTTAGAAAGTATTTTGAGCTAATGTTGAAAATATAACAGATTAAGTAATTCAGTAATAAGCCTGGAAGCCATAGTTCTCGATGAGAGACACACACAAAGCTTTCTTACAATAGCAACATGAAGCAATAAGTGAAAATTAGAGAGAAAATTTACTCAGTTGACACCGCTTTTGTAAGAAATGCTCTGCAGATAGCGTCAGCTGTTCGCTCTGACTTACGCACTCAGGATCTATTTTTGAATACGGTTGTCTCGCTCTAACCACAGTGATTTCCTACTGTCACTATAAAGTATCTTTTTGGGCGCTATCGTTTAGCACCAAAAAAATTGAGAGGCATTGCATATTATCTCTGTAAGCCCCAGTTATGGTCCAGAAAATTATTTTTTCAACATTTTTTTATTTTTTAGCTTAGATATTCAAAAATATTATCCCAAAAGGATTTTTCAAAATCCGAAATACTTTAGAAGATATAGCCTTTTTTTGTCGACCAATGTCTTCACAAATACAAGTAATTTTCAAATTACTTCAAATTTAAATGTATTTTCTCGAAACCACGTTTTTCAAAATGGTGCCCACGTTTTATCAAGTTCTACCGAACCGATTTTGATGATGTAGGTCTTTATGGACATAGAATTAACGTGGCTATCGTCCCTACCTCAATCTTTGAGAAAAAATTTTTTCTTTTTTTGTACACTGGACTGCAAAAAAAATGGTCAAAAATCGATTTTTTTTTTTAAAAGGCCGCCATTTTTGCAAATTCAATTTTATTTTCACAATTCTGTTACGGACGATAAAGGCATTCATACTAACCAACTTCCCATCTTTCGTTTTGCTTTCTGATAATTGTAACTCCCGGAAGCGTGGGTACCATCGACACATCTTCTTTTGGAAGAGCCTATCCGATCTGCTCTTCGAACCCCTCAAACCTTCCCTTCCACAAAAAATTTTTGGTTGGGTAAAAAAATTTTTTTTCTTTCTTTGTAAACTAGCTTTTACACATACGGTCACCTTCACCCAGCTAAAAAAAAATAAAATAAATTCGGATTCGGTCGTTAAACTGTAGGTCCTTTTCTTTTGTGCGAAAAATTTAAAGCACAACTGCTCATAAAGAGAGAAAAAAAAAAAAAAACTATCGTTGATTGGGCAAAGAGCAAGTTGAGAAAAGAGAGGTGTGAAATGTCGTTTCGCTTTCTTTTTAATAGTGTCGAAAGGTGACTGTGTTGTTTTTGACAGATTGTAAAAAGAAAACACTTGTTGAGAGCACTGCACACTGGGACAAATTGATAAACTGACCGACAGAAATTTAAAAAAATCGAGGTTATAGTCCAGGTGCATTAAGTGGCTTGAACTGTGGCCGATTAACCGCTAAAGTAAAAAATTTACAGTTTTGAAAGTTCCATGAACATTTTAACGCAGTCAAGGAACCTAAAGTCGTAAATTATGAACACCCGAATAAACTGGCTTTGCGCTCAATGCATCAAACTTGCACACTCAAACTGTATTGTTGGGACTCTGAGTATAATCATGTTCGTCTTTGGCTCATCGACGATTGATCAAAGTGAGTGAAAATCACCTCGTATGAACAAACTCTTGAAAAGACGCATAGGCGGCGCTGAAAGATATGAAAAGAGAGAGAGAAAGAGATTTGTTCGATCGAACACAATGCGTTTGCGTATGACTGTTATTGTATTCGATGCAGAGCTTTGTTCGATGAATAAATATGAACAAAAAAAGCTGAGATATTCATCAATGAGTTTTTACGATTGATTAAACGTTAGTAAAAATTTTTTGTGTATGAGGCAATCAAGAAAAAGTGATTTTTGCAGTTCACTGGTCCGAACCAAGTATGGGAGCTACATCTAAAAATTCAATAAAAATTACAAAAATATGCTCGGTTACCAGATCAGGTGGCTCACGATAAGAGAATTGAAACCGTAGGTTCAATGCAGTGTATATTTAATTCATACGGTTTCTTTCCATATGATTTAGTAATCAACGGTTACGAATCATACTTTATCTGGTCAATTTACATAAAAAGTCATCCAAGCTTTGTTTGTTGTGTCGTTCGGCTCGTGTCGGTGTGAATAGCGAAATGCATTCGGTCCCTGCGGGCCAGTCAAGGCAATCCCTAATTCAAATCTAAAATGCTCTAATTGAGGTTATCTCCGAAGAGTTCAAATTTTGTTAAATTGCGACAAAGTGCACAAAGAGACTTAGCCAAAGGTAAAAAAAGTCGCAGAGCTAACGAGTGCAAGCAAACTTTGGTAGACCGTTGCAAAGTAGAATTGCTACTTTCTCTTCGAAGATACTAAAGGATTTATACTATTCATATTCTACTTATAATATTAAACTGATAGTTTTTAGCAATTTTGAAAAAGAGCTTTGGAAAACTTTCTTACAGTAAATATATTTTAATGCCTGTAGTGAAATTGGTGAGAACCAACAACTGTTCTAGAAATTTTCGTCTAAGCATTTTCTTATGATGTCATATGGATCTTTCAGTAGTACCAATCATTCATTCCAAGGCTAAAACCACACTTTGCCAACAAAAAACTGAAAGAAATAAAAAACGGGTGAGCGTTTGGAGAGGCGGACCTACAGGCATACATTGATGGCGTCACTTTGCCAACTACTACTGGTTTTTAGAGTTTATGTTTTATGCTTTGGTTCTGTTTTTTGCTTATTATTTTCTATTAATAGTTTCTTGTTTCAGGTAAAAGCGTAGCCCAAACTTCAGGGCCAACAAAAATGAAAACTCATATTTGGCAATTTGCAAAGACAAACATTTTTCTGCTTTGGTCATCAAAGTTTTTGTCCACTTCTCTTTTTTCCTTCTGCCATTTGGCTTCTAATTGTTTGTAACATTAACAAAAAAGACACAAAAACAACAAAATAATATGCAAAAGAAAATGGCAGAAATAAAGTTTTCAAACTGTCAGCAATTAAAGTGGCACGTTTGCCATTGTAGTTGTTGGTTGTTTGGCAACTGTTTTTGTTGCTTTGCTTTTGTGGTGGCAATTATGTGCATAAAATTATCAACAGCAACAAACAGCATTAGGAATAGTCAAACAACAAAATGTACAATTGTCATGCATAATTACGGCTAGAAAAATCTAAACAAAAATCTTAAGTGTCGACAAAGAGTTAACGGAGAAGTTGGAAAATGAAGATGTATACAAAAATTAGATGTGTGTATAATGTTAGCTGAGTGCCAAATGGTTTTGGCAAAGATAACATCTGTATATGTATAGTAACCTTGATTATAAGTTGGTAACTGAAGTAATGAAGAAGGAAATTGACAATAAATGATTTCCGTAGAATTATTAAGCGACGAATAACTAAAATTTGCCAAAAGGTAGTCTTCGGGGGTCTTAGATTTCTCAATCGACTATTTTATATACAGATAGAGCCATCCTGATTTGCCATCATGTCCGTTTATCCCTATAAGCTGAACAGCGCTGATTTTTACTGCTAATGCATTAGCAAAATACATTCATATGTTTATACATTCAAACTCAGAGTTGTATAAAATCAGCTTCATACCGGCAAACACACGTTGCGGTTGATTTCGGGTCGACTGATCGAACACGTTTGTGTAAATTTAATCAGCAAACAAAACTCAGCGTTGAATGACCCACAATCGCATTGTGCGTTTAAACGAGAGTCGGCTGATTGAACATGTTTCCAAGTAAATTTGGTTGGCCTTGCTTAAAATGCCGGAACAAGCTCTCTCTCTCGCTCTCTTCCATATCTGTAATCAGTGCTGTCTTACTTCATGAAAAAACTCATACGAGGTGATTTTGAATGGAATGAAGAATAACATAATTATAGTCAGAGCGCTAGCAAAGTGTGCATGGTTTGATTGAATAAAAATCAGCAGCGAACATGTATGTGTATGCGTATTTGATTGGTTGAAAGCAAAGCAAGATAATTCGGGAGTTGTTTAATGTATGAAAGTTTTGCAATCACGCGAAGCCATTCTCAAGCTCAGTCATTCTCTGGACAGATTTTTAAGATCTTTGATATGTCTGATTTATTTCCTCCCCGAATATCAGAATAGCAATTAAAAACTATTAAAAAGCCAATCGGTACAAAAAAAACCGTGAAAATTTTCCAAATTTTATAATAAGTTTCGAACAGCGGTGCCCCGAGTAAGCTTACGACCGTGTAGACACCTATACATATAAAGATAACGTTTGTGAAACAACAAGAAATAGGAAGAAAACACCGTGTGTAAAATCATTTGCAGCCAACAACAAAACCTTCGCCCGGAGAGAAAGAACTAAGAGAAAGGATATGCAGTTGTTTTTGCTTTACGCTTATCCAGAAGCTTTGCGTGACGGCTATTCGCCCTGAACACAACAACGAAATCATTCGCAGCTCTGAGTATATCCATAAGCTTAGAGTGAAGGCAATAAGCGTTGCTATTCCTTTGAGGAATACAACAACGAATCCGCGGCGTGCGCAATGGGCTTGGGCACCCCTGGTTAAGATTATTATAAAGATTTTATAGTTGGCAATTATTAACGAGTAAATAGGAGGTGTAGGCCACTCGGCCAAAAAAAATCGCAAAATTTTGAAAATTTTATAATGATTCTGGAGTATCATGAAGAAGGCTAAATATTTGGGTGAACAGAAAGTGCACATCGGACGGTCTATAAAATCTCAAAATTGTCAAAAATCATATATAATACTAGTAGTATGTATTTAGATTGTCATAAAGACGGGTAAATATATGGATAAACAGGGGGTCAATACACTGGTAAATAGGAGGTGTAGATCAAAAGGTATAAAAAATCACGAAATATTCAAAATTTTGTATTGAGTGTGATTAGTACGAAGACGGATGGTAAGTTCTTAAAAATGCCGAAAATTACACAATTTTCGTATAACTTTTTAGGTTATTATGAACACGGGAATTTGAAATTGAGTTTAGATTATCATGAAGATTTGATAGATGGCAATTGTAATGTAAGCTTCACTTCATCGTTTTGTGTTTAAAATACTAAAGGAGGCGTAGCAACGCGCGCCGGTACAGTTAGTTTACACTATTTAAAAAAAAAAGATTCAGACTCAGTTGTCAGATTTTATTAAAGTCATGAATTTGGAATTTTGGGTGAAGCTCATTAATCAAAATAACTTCTCTTATAACGATATGAGAAAAAAATTCAACAATTTTGTAAAAGAACAAGTAAGAAAGTCGGTCGAGCCCGAATGTAATATACTTTGAACCTGCAGTAGCAGCGCGAACATTCCTTTAGGTTTTTCATTACTTGTTTTTCAAAACTGATCAATAGATAGCGCCACAACTGTGACCATTTCAAAACTGACAAATAGATGGCGCCACTAATGTAACCATTTTAATTATCTTTGTAACTAACTTTATTTAACAATAAGCAGTAGTAGTTGTAGTATCTTTATTTTAAAAAATTTTATAATACAAAAATAAAAAGTAATATTCTAATTAGTTATAATTTAATAAATAATAACTTATACGGGGTAAAGGCTCGAGAAATTCTTTCCAATTAATTTTAAGATTTCATTTTCTAATTAGAAAATCTAGTTGGACACTAGATGTGCCTATTGGATGTTCCATCTCAAAAACAAAAAAAAAAAAACAGCAAAAAACCTTTTATTTAAAAATAAAATTTGGATTTTTTATGTTTTTAATAATGCAATTTTTAACTATCATCTATAATGCAAAATTTAAAAAAAAATAAAGGGATCGACAATAAAAAAAAAATAAAGGCACAACAAAAGGCGCTAGTGAGAAAAGAGCTTTGCAAAATCTCTTAACAAAACATTAGAGGTTTGAAACCAACCAATAGAAATTTCTTTGGCACCTAAGAATTGGAATTCGGTTGTAATTTGGTTGGAAGAGGTTTCTGTGGCACCCCCGATAAATATATATTTAAGATAATTTCGAGGATGCCTATTACTTTCGAGTACTACATGCAGCATCCCTGCTCGACTCGGGATACCACATCGTTCTTCGCTAGTGGCAGTGCTGGTCCTCTTCAGATAAACTTGTTCATAATGTCTTGGTCCACAACAACACGAGCTCAACAGACCAAAACATATAAATCAGTGACATATATTCCCCAGTACTCGGAGAGACTAGCCAAAGCTGACCTATACGACAGGGATCAAATCGCAATAGCCCACAAGCCAACATTCACCATGGCTGCACTGTTTAGCAATATGAAGAGTCAGGTTGCAAAGATGGACAAGAATAATCTAATACATCAAATACCATGCGCTGGAGACGGGACCAACATATGTGACAAAATATATGTTGGAACGACAAAATCAAAACTTAAGACGAGAATATCTGGACACAGGTCAGATATCAAAAGACGAGATTAACACACAAAGAACAGCACTTGCGGACCATTGTGCGGAGAGCGGACATTCTCCTGATTTTGATGCCACAAGTATTCTACAGCAAGAGCGTAACTACAACAAGCGTTTTACTCTGGAGATGTTGTATATAATTAATACACCAACAAATATTAGACTGAACTTTAAATCAGACACAGAGAACTGCGCACACATATATAGACACTTACTTGGCCAAAACAAACATTAGGATTAATTAGTTTTACATCAAACTCCGAGGCGAGCACTTGTTTCTTGTCCCTTATCAATGTATGTATAAGTTCGAATGTTGTTCACTTTTCGTTAGTTAAAATCTTGTTATTTATATCTGTTCAATGTTGTTTATTAGCCCCCTGAAGACGGACCCCGATGTGGGCTCGAAATGTATTGGGAAACAAAGAATCCACCGTTTTTCATTCCTTGGATGGCACGGATGACCTGGTGCCGGAATAACCAAACACTTGTTCATAATATTTCGCCTGTATCTCAGAGTCTTCTCTAGGACGTCAACTAGCATGTGCCAATCTTCACCGTTTAGCGCCGTTAAGTATTCCTCCTTCGTCAGCGAATGGTATACGTCTTCTCTAACACGCAGGTTGCACAGGGAGCATTCTTCGTTTGCTTTTAGAAAATGAGGTATGCTGATATATGAGGATACTGATATGCTGAAGAAGTCATAAATGTCGATAAAATAATATTTTTCATTCAGTTTGCTCTGGCTTCTATTTCCTCACCGTGGATTATTTTCTGTTGCATTTAGGCTAGTTGTGGATTTTACTTTCATTCCAATTAACACTGTGATATTCAGCTAGTGTTTAACATGTCGAAAAAGAATTGCAATTTAGAACGGAGTAAGTGATTCTTAACAATTTTGGGCATTTAATAATAATATTACTTGTTAATAAATTGAATAGAATTCAATCGATGCGGCGCTTTTGGAATTTGCGTGAAGTCTCAGGCCGTCAGCGATGGCATACGCCCATTTCGATAGCTTGCCATTAATATCGATAGGTGGCTCTAGCTATCGCCTAAAAGGATTGATCTGTAATGCCACACCATTCTAAAAACTGACATTTGGACACTAACTTGAGTATCTTTCATCCAATATTTATTATTTTTCGGCAAATCGATACTTACTATATTTTAAAGGTAGAAACATTCTATCTTTAAAACTAGAGGTCCGCGCGTGGGCACATATTGACTCACGTCACGAACAAATACTGTATTCATCACTTATATGTTTTTTATACACTTGAAAAGTGTATTATAATTTTGCCCAGAATTGCAACGTATAGAAGGAATCATCTCCGACCACATAAAGTATATATATTCTTGATCAGCATGACGAGCTGAGTCGATTAAGCTTTGTCCGTCCGTCTGTCCGTCTGTCTGTTTCTACGCGAACTAGTCCCTCAGTTTTGGAGCTATCGAGCTGAAACTTTGCATAGAGTCTTCTTTTTACTGCACGCTGCTAATATGTCGGAACCGACCGGATCGGATGACTACTTCTTGTAGCTGCCATACAAATGTTCGTTCGAAAAATGGGTTTTAGTGAGAAAAACTGGTTTGTTCTCAATATTATCGCTCTCAAACACGGTCATGGGTAATATGTAATGTTTTTAAACTGATTTGCGAAGTTTGGTCGAAGTCGCTAACCGTTGTGACAAGCTATTTCAAGTGTATCAAAACTTCGGTACAGACGAAGTTAGCTTTGCCTTTCTCGTTTTTATAAGATTTCGGATTCTTGTATGATGAATCTAAAAACTAAGTAAATCGTGCGTTACTGCATTACTCTTTAGAACAGTTTAGCTCTTCATTATCGTTTTGCAGAATACTGTTGATCGCAAGATAACTACAAATTTATTTTACCTTAAGCAAAATATTGTTCTGCTATTCATAAGAAAGAATACAATGTTATTTGAACTCTGGATTTAATGGAAGGCAATGTACTGCAATGAATGTGAATATAATCGATTCTTAACTGATTTTTAAGTGATTTTTTTAATGGATTTCAATTGGAAAGCAAGATAAAATCACCGAATATTCCAAAATTCCAGAAACATTTTCTTTAGGTACAATCTATCTGCATAATCACGATGTTCGACTTTGGCTCACTCACGAATAACGCATGGATCACAAATGCTCACGATCACATCGTGACACATCGTGACACGTTCAAATTAACTTCACGGGACCATCTCTCGAACAGAGTATAAAAATCTCAAAATATAATAATTGAGATCACTTAACAGCTGTCAAATTTGATTTGATCCTTTAACATTTAATGGAATCTAAACAGTTAGAATTTCTTAAGCGCATCTAACAGCTCCCACTTGTCGTAGTTATTTTTTTGCTGTATTTTCTTTTTTGAGAGCTCCGGTGACTGTACAGGCACATTTTATTCAAGTTTTGTTTTGATTCTGTTTCTTTTTTTTTTGTTTCGCTACGCTTTGTTAACAATTTAGTTTTTGGTTGGTAACAATTTATGGCAAGAAACTTTGAAGGTGTTTTAAAATGTTTGGAACCAACTCAACAGGTGTTCCAAGCCACCGAATTACAAAAAGAAACTGTGAATTTTCTTTAAATGAAAAAAGTTGGCTTACAGTTGAAAAAGGAAGTTTTGCATATGTTGAAGTGATTCTTCAATTAGAGTCACCACAGAAAATACATTTCCATCCACCAAACACGAGCAACGACACGTGCTTACATGGAAATTCACACTCGCACACACACACAGGTGGATGCCCAAAGAGTAAGGGGGCGGTGGGGGGGATGTGTGAAAATGGAGTATGTGCCAGGCAAATATGCAAAAGGCACCGTGCGCCGACCCCCTCCTCTGCTTGGTGGGCTGTTGTGTCTGCGTTTATGGAATTTTTTATGAATGATGCAGCCAAACACATTTGGCGTTGATGAAGTGCTGCAAAAGCAACTGCAGTTGTGTGTGTGTTGTTTATGAATTAATAAAATTTTAATTATGTTGCACAAATAATTGCTCACTTGTGCAGAAACGAAAATAACACAAAGAACAACAACAAGAACAACAGCGTTAGCGTTAAATGGGCAAATGCCCATGCTATATATTTTTTTTTTTGTTTTTGGTACGAAAATGCATTTTTGAATAAATTATAATATTGTTGTGTGGAATTTACATTATATTTTTATACCGTTTTAATTGGAAATTTTGTTGAGTGAGTACACAAGAGTGTGGAATTCATATTAAGGCTTGAAACCACTGAAATTCTGATGAAGGTTTGGTAAGCGGGAAAAAAATTCACGTAAATTACTCACGTAAACTTAATAAATGTTAGGCAGTAAAACTATTGGATTATTTAACAATTGTTACCTTAAATTATTTGGTTCACTCTCGGTCAAAATTTATTACGATTTAAGGGAAGGCTAAAAATTTTTTAAAATTTTTTTTGCCGAGATATAAATAATTTGACATGTGTTTGGGATGTAAGTGTCTCAAGGGTCTAGTTTCGAGTTCCCCAACGATAGCCCCGGGGGCACGAAGTTACTTGCCAATTCTTACCGAATGCTTGCCGAAGTCAACCTTCATTGTGTGTTAGAGAGAGACACAGTCACGTTTTCGCGCTCTCTGCTTGGGGAACCCTGATCTAGAGAGCGTAAGTTAGAGCTAACAGCTGACTAACTTCGGACAGAAGCGGTTTCGACTGATGCATAATGTTCTCTCTAATACCTATTGCTCCATGTCTTCGTTCGTTCGTCTGTCTGCGACTAACTCCCTTCTGCTACTGAGGTTTTCTCTGATTTTCTTATAAACTTTTACACAACCCAACGCCAGCTGTAAATAAATAGAAGCACATGCCAAGCCAAGAGATAAAGAGAAACTCCAACCCTATTGTAAAATTTATATCAATCTCCAAATATGTCACCTTTACCCACTTAAAACTGAAATTTTATTGACCAAAATTTGTCAAATTGTATTTGCAGCACTTGTTCAACCAAAATTCCGCGTATTGAAGGCATCAGGTGACTGACATGTTTAATTTTTTTTTGTTTTTCTAAAATTTTCTCATAACCAACAAATTATGTACAATGTCTTCAAATTACACACGGTCTTATCATTTATTAAAATTCACAGAATTCATTAAGTGAGAGCGAAGAATGAGCAAAAGGCAGAGAAGAACCAACTCTACATACAAATTTAAATAAGTATATCGAATTTCCTTGAGTAAATAAACGAAAGCCAAGTCCGCCCAAAAAAAAAAAAGCAAATAAGCAAACTATTTTCTACCTAATGCGGAGCGGCGGCCAAATAAATTCCCAGTAAAGCTCAAATCCTGTTTACTTCCTTTTGAGCTACCTAAGCAACCGCAGCCACTAAATCTTCTATAGGTAAGTTTTAGGCGATGCTTTTGTGTATCTTATGTACCTACTTTTTCTGTCCGTATATCGTCGTTCTCGCCCCTGATTTATTATTTACTTTGATAAAAAAAAAGAACTCGAATTTTGCTTAATTTGTGTGGAGGAACAGCTACTATCCATTAGAGGGAAGCAGCAGTAACACATCTCGTTCTTTGCTCTTCCTTTCGTTTTATTTTGATTTCATTTTTTTGGGGACCGCTTCACGGAAATCTTGTTAAATTTCGCTTGATTGAATTTGCCTGCAGTTTTGCAAATTAAATTGTATTTTTGTCAAGTTCTTTTGAAATGGCCACACACAAAACATAAATGTTAGAAATGTTTCTCATGTAACTCGTAAATTGCCAATACAAACGCATTTATCAATATTATAGGGAAAAAACACATCTTGGTAATAGTAAGTAGCTCAGCTAACCGCACAATTTATGGTAAAGGAAATGAAACATAAACAAACGGGGACAAGGTAAAGCTAGAAATGAAACGACGAAGTTGAGATACTCTGCAAAAATGTCAATTGAATTCTACGTTTTTAGTCTTTTAATGGAAAAAAACGTTGATAAACATTAAAACAATAATATAATACAGTTGGCCCTGCAGCCCACCTCCCGCCCAACCGATTAAGACAAACAAAACGAGCTAAAGACGTCAAAATAATGGAAAGAGAATCTTGCGAGCAGTTTGCCCGGTAGAACTGATTGTTATCAGTAGAGAGTACACGAAACGTTAAGGGCATAAAGTAACGAAGCGGTCTGATAAGAACACTAATTTGTATAAAGATTGCCGCAAGCATAGCTTTACGGTTAATCAAGGAGGGAAATTTAGTTAATAGAAGTTTACTAAAGTATGATGATTAGCGAAACTCAGGATCCCAATTCGAAATCATCTAGGATCATATAGGAGTTCTTCGATCCTGAAGATCAAGAATTACCCCCAATTCATTTACTTAGGCGGCATTAATACAAAAGAACACTAATTGAAAAAAATTTGAAAGAAATAAAAATTGGAAATTAAAGCTCAGAATTCCCAAGTCTTTTGGATTTGAGTGGATATTAAAGTCTTCTAAAAATGTTCAAATCGTGCAATATATAACCGACACTTTGAGACTTCCTCGAAATTTCAGCAAAAGTCGGATAGAAATCATAAGATTTTCGGGAATCAGTAGAAAAGTTCTGTGCTCCGAGTAGGGTTATTTTTCAAAAATATCTATATCGATATTTTTCGTAAAAGTTGAAAAAGTATAATTTTTGAAATTAATAGTTTTTTGTAAAATAATTCGATATTATCGATATTTTTGAAATTTTTCCATTTATTTTAACGTGGAAATTTGGACACACATTTTAATATATAAAATAAGTAATGTGTGTAATGTGGTTGGCTACCTTGTGCGTGTAGTCAAACTTAAACGCAACGTATTTCGCCCTTTTAAATTGCACACTGCGTGTAGAATTCAGAAAGCCACACGCGACGTGAAGAAATGGAACAAACGGCGTGTAATTTAAACTAAAAAAAGCTTCCCACGGCGCGTGGAGCATTTGTGTATTAGCTTTTTCTCATTTCAACATGCGGCGTAAGTACAAAATTAATGTGTTTGGCAAGACGGGAATGTAGAAATCCTACAATTTCGTGTAGCTTTTTTATTTTTTTCTCAGTATGGCTTTAATTTCCTAAGTTAATATTGAGTTAATTTCTTCGACTGAATATATTTTCGAGCGGCTTGACATCCTACTCATACTTTTATTGTAAAATTTATTTGAATAATTGGGGAGTAGCACTTCATTATCTTTGGTGTTTTTGCTTGGATCATATTGTGGTATACAGAATAGATAGATATTGGGCCTTACCTAATATATATAGGTACAGTCATTGGGTTCAAACTTAAAAAATTGTGGCTCTTACAGTTTTTCGAAGGTAAAAATAAACTTATCTGGCTGTTGATACTGATCAAGAATATATTTACTTTATAGGGTCAGAGTGGTTTCCTTCTGGCTGTTACATACATTTGCACAACTTTATGTTCCCCTCTTACCCATTTTTATTGGGTACAGGGTATAAACAGGCGTAAGTTAAAGTCGGCTCTAACCGACTTCGATATACCGTTACTCATGAAAAAACATGTTACCAGTGTTCCTTCTTTTTTTTTTTGTCCTCCCAAAAAAAAAAACATATTTTTTTTAGGGGTGGGAGGGGGTGTCGGAGGGGGGCCTTGTATACGCAATACACTTGAAAAATGTATTATAATTTTGCATAAGAAGTTTGCAACGCATAGAGGAATCATCTCCGACCACATAAATATATATTCTTGCAGCATGACGAGCTGAGTCGATTACCATTCTCCCTGTCCGTCCCGTCTCCCCTCAGTTTTTACCCGAGCTTTCGAGGCTGAAACTTTGCACAGAGTCTTCTTTTTACTACCGCTGTATGTCGGAACCGACCGGATCGGATGACTACTTCTTGTAGCTGCCATACAAATGATCGTTGGAAAAATGGGTTTTGTGGTAAAAAAAACTGTTTTGTTTCAGTATTACTGCTCTCACGGACCTGGGTAATATGTCATGTTTTTAAGCTGATCTGCGAAGTTTGGTCGAAGTCGCTAACCGTTGAGACAAGCTATTTCAAGTGTATCAAAACTTCGGTACAGACGAAGTTAGCTTTGCCTTTCTCGTTTGCTCATAACTTGAGAACCGTTCATCCGATCTTTATCATTTCTTCGGCAAATCGATTCATTTTGCTAATTACTAACTATCTCTAAGAAGACTCTACGAATCGTCAATCTTTAAAATGTAGAAGATATAACGTTTTTCCAAATTGAGGGGGCGGGAAGGGGCGTGGCCCCCAAATTTGAAACAAACTTATCTGCGTGCAGAAAAAAACATTTGTCCCTTGCATCAAACCTCTATACCATCCCCGAGATCTAGGTGTTCATACAGACAGACGGACGGACAGATGGAAGGCAAATCGACTCGGCTGTTGATGCTGATCAAGAATATATATACTTTATATGGTCGGAAATGATTCCTTCTGCCTTTTACTTACATTTGCACGACTTTAGTATCACCCTTTTTAAGCTCGACGATAATATACTCTGTACCTGCAAAAGTGTGCAAAAAGTGTTCAGTATGAATTTGGCGGATGCAGTGCACCTGCTTCCCAAAAAGGGTACTCTCTTACTTAAAACAAAGTATAGAAGCGAGCATTTAATTAGTTCTTTTTTTTTTGGTACAAACGTGCAAGGATCGCTGATGATTTGTGAGAGATACCAAAGAAACAGCTGTACGATCAACTAGCCTTCTTTATTGGCTAGAGGTCTGATCCACAAACTTATGTCACCAACTTACCAACATAACTAGTTAAAAAACATCAAAGTTTTCTTGCTAACAGAAACTTCCATGTATCTAATGGCTGGTGTACAGTCAACAAAAAAAAATAGTTCGTGCCGGAGTTCTTCAAGACTCAGTTTTAGGACCCGTTTTGTACAATATTCCCCTATTCGAAAACTGCAAGACGTTAATATTCGCCAATGATACAGCCTTATAGCACAGGTGCTTCCTGCATTGACATTGTAAACGAACTTCAGTGCGCACTAGTCTCCTTGTACACTCTCGCTCATCTGAATAGGTTCAAAACATCCCAATAGATAGAGCTTTATCTCTTTTATTAACTTGTCGATATCAATAAAATATTTTTGTTTTGTGTAGAATAATAGCTTGTTAATGCAACATGAAAGTTTCCAGGCTCGAAATCTAGTATATAACATAACAAATATTCAAAATTTTTTTTGGCTCAATTGAATAGGTTTATAAACTTAAAATTAAAGAAAAATTATTTAAAGTAATAGTTCCACAAATATTGTGAATTGATTGTCATCAAACCGGAACCGGAACCGTATACCGAAAAGAACCGATTAAAACTCAGAACCAGATCAGGAACCGGAAACTATATTCCAAATTTTTGCATACCGCACAGAGAAAAAAAGTCCAATTCAGGCTGATATTCACCTGATTCAAATGAACTTTACAAAAATATCAATATTTTCATTTCAATTAGTGAGTATACAAACTATTTTCATTTCATTTTGACAAGAAAATAATATTATTCTGATCCAAAATAATATCATTTACGTAAATTGATATTGAATAGTTTCAGAATAATACTAAAAATGTTATGATATCATCATCACATATCAATTTGATATATTTTCATATCGGCTTAAGATTGATATTAAAAAATATCATTTTTTTCTCGGTGCGGTAACCGAGAGCCGATATTTTTAGAACCGAAAACACTAAAAAGAATCTTAACCTTGTACCGGTACTGTTTCGGTTCTGAGCAAAAATTAAACTGCCAAGCTGGCACTTAGTTTTGGGGGACTTTTTACGAAATTTGATTAAATTGTATGCTTTCAAAAAAAGACTGGCTTAGCAAATCTTTTGTATTGTGATATAGATCTTTGATAATGTAGCATCCAATATTTTTTTTATTATAATGTCATGATTACTTTTGATAAAAAGTACTTGTCTTATGCATTTCTCTTCAAGTGAAACTTAATGAGGAAATCAGCTCTGACCAAAGCTGCAAACTTCTGAAATTCTGAAGAAGATTCGGTGGAAAGTGTTAGGTTTGCTTCTCGAACCGGTTTCTTTAGTTATCGAACCTAAGATTTTGATATATTATTATAGATATTTTTTGGAAAAACTAAAACTTGTTTCCTCATTCATTAGTTCTCTGCCAGGGCCCTCAAATGTGCCTGGACTTTAAATGAAGAGCGTGCCTCACCTGCCATGTAAATCACTAAACAGATTTGATTTTCCATTCAATAACTTGACTTTATTTTATTCTCAAAGTCGTTATAAGCAGTGTGGATCAAGGTATACTAAACAAGGTAGGCGCTCTCGATCTCTTGACAACTTGCTAAATTTCAGTCAGTAAGCCATGGAGCAAAAGTTATTAGAGAGGAACTTTGCTCAGTCGACGCTTCTGTCAGGGAATTGTCAGCTGTTCGCTCTCATTTACGCTCTCTAGATACTTTTTGGTCAGCTGTTCGCTCTCTCTGGATACATTTGGGTTAAGGTCGTCTCGCTCTAACCACAGTGATTTCCTACTGGCACTTTGAAGTATCTTTTTAGGCATTATAAGTATCTTTTTGGGCACTATCGTTTAGCACCAGCAAAATTGAGAGGCAGCGCAAAGTTCCTCTCTAACACTTTTTGGTCCATGAGTAAGCAACTGTTGTTTGCGAAGCTTCTCCGCGGACGAATTTTTTGTGTTTTACTTAGTAGCTTAGTAGGCTTTGTATTGAAATATATTACTCTCATGCGACTACCTTGTTTAGTATACCTTGGTTTGGATATACTTTTGAAATAATAATGCTCCGAATATTGTGATAGATACTTCAAAGCTGGTTCCAATAGCTGGTCAAGGTTAAAGAAAACAACTTTTTGTAAGATCTTCCTGTTCACTTTTTGTACAGTTGGTTGTTCTGTTGAGACGACGTTACTCTTTTCAAACAAACTTCATTAGCTGAGTAATGTAGCCTGCTGGTTAGCGCATTAACTAACAACTAAGAAGCAAAAGCGTGTTAGTCACGCAGAGGAAGCTTTCTGAAGATTGCCAAGAAGTTCACAGCATGATAGCAGCTACCTGGGTGGAGTCCATAGCCTAAACCCCTTCACCCTGGTAATGGTAAGAAAAACCGCAGAAAAACTAAACTCAACTGCTGGTGGCTGGCTGCACAATGAGATTTATTTATCGTGATTGTGAGCTTAATTGAAAATTGTTTGAGTATCCAAGCAGAGCCCGCACATGACGTGGCTACTTGAGAGCGCAACAGGAGAGCCTTCCCCAATATATATATATAAATGTATGTATATCTTCGTGACCCATCTGGCTTAACGGTATTGTTAACACACATTTTTATTGACATACATGTTTAGGCTGCTTAGACAATTTGTCAACGACAAAGCATGGAGCAAAATTAAAACGTCAAGACTTTGCCAACTCATCGTTGAGTTAAGTGCATAGAGTGAGCGAGAGAGGGAGAGAGGTTTTACCATTATTGTGAATGGGAATCCATCAACCGCCCATGGAGCAAAGGCCTCCAGCAGGCCAATTGCCAACTGGGAGGAGAAACGAACCTTTTCAATCAGATTTCCAATGCAACAGCAGGTTATAACTAAAAGTGCTATTCATAAGGAAAAGAGCAACTTTAGGGAAAGAGAGTATTCAGTTTGACTTTTATTTCCTTAATATTTGATTTTAAAATTCAAAACATAAACTTCGTATAATTTAATTCTCTCTTCTGAACTTAAATCTTTCTGTATTCAGTTTATGTACAAAAGTTCCTTTCTCCTTGGTTCGGTTGCTCCACGGGTGTTCCAGGACAATTCCATCAGCAATAATAATAACACAAAAATACTTTACAGGATAAGCGCCCCGTGGTATGCTTGACAAGCCGTTAGCTTCACTCTTCACCCCACCCGTACAATTTTGATCAAATTGTTTTTGCAGAGCTTCTGTTGTTGACTTGTTGCTTATTTTTCTTCTTTTTTTGTTGTTATTGTTCGCGCTGGAAAATCCATTTTTCCTTTGAAACACTTTTAATCAACAAATATAAAAAAATATAGTGAAATCCTCGTAAACACACACATAAAACGGTGAAAATAACTTCCTACAATTAAAACCCAGAAATCAGGTTAATGCAAGTAGCAAACACCGCTAAACCCAAGCTAAGATAGACAATGCACAGGAGGGCAGTAAAAATGAGGAGCAAGACCAGCAAATCAAAGGCAAGTTCCGGCACAAAATGGCACAGTGGGGCAAATATGTTGAAACTGATCGAGAAGAAATTTAATTTTGCCCGTGTAGTCATTGGAATTATTTGAAAATGATCGACAAGATGTGGGTATATCGATATTTTAGTGTTAAGGTATTTTTAAGAGAATATAAAATAGATGAGATAGACAGACAGAGAGACAGAAAGAAAAACCCGTATAGACCGTGAAGAGACAAGCCCCTAAAGAGACATTGTAAATAAAAAACCGTGTGTAAATAGAAAACCGTGTAATTAGTGTGTAAGAAACAGCCGTAAACCCGACAAAACCCTCGTTTACATATCAAGTTTGTGCCTAAACACATAAATTAAGTAAATCCTTGCCGAGATCCGAGAAATTGATCGCGTTGGAGACCGCACAGATTACTTGGGAGAGGTGCTCCCAAGCCAAGCCGCTACAGCCGCCGTATCAACGCAGAGTGACGAGCAGACAAATGACACCGATGCAATGCGTGAGCGTAAGCGAGATAAATTACCGAGCTGAATGGCGCCCGTGAGAACGTGAAGTAACCAAGCAAAACTGGTGGCCGAAGAGTTCAGACCCTGATGATGCTGCAGCCGAAATCTATTGCGTCAATTGCCGCCAATTTGCTCATATTGCCGGATATTGCTTTACGCTCGACTGGACCCGTGGAGCCGATGAGTCCGAGTGGAACCGTGGAGCGTTGGACCCCAGTGGATGTTGGAGCCCGCCAGGCTTAAACCGTGGATGTATTGCTGGAGAAGGACTGTTCAATTCTGTTGAGATCGAGGGCAATCTAAAAGTCAGGTTAGCCGAATGAAGTCATTGGAATTATTTAAAAATTATCGACAAGATGTGGGTATATCGATATTTTAGTGTTAAGGTATTTTTAAGACAGAGACAATGGTCACACTGTAAATAAAATGGATGACGAGACCGAGAGTAGAACGCAATAGATAGTAGTAGACAGACACTGTATATAAAATAGACGAGAAAGACAGAAAAATAAACCGTATCGTGAAGGGGACATTGTAAATAGAAAACCGTGTAAAAATATATAACCGTGTAAATACTGTGTAAGTAAAAGCCGTGAACTAGACGAAAACCCTCGTTGTATTGTAATCTATTCATTTTAAAGGCCCATTTCCAGAACGCACGAAAATCCATTTTTACGTCGAAGTTCACATGAATAGAAACGCTTCTGAACTGTTTTGAATACTCAATGCTATTGCCAAGCAGTCTTCTTTGAATGAATCATTGTGCTGAAATAAATTTTTATGTTATCTGGAATCAGGCCTTAAATAATAAAACGATTTAAGAAGCATTGAATTAAGGTTCGTACCAAGACCTAAGGATCAGGGACAAAACAAGCCTTGAATGCTTTGGGGCCGCCAATTTTGCAGAATGGGATAGGTTTGCAGCTTTCATATGTATCATTAAACATATTAAGATAAAATGTATTCCCTTGTGAGTGTGTGTGTGTTGTGCAACTATGGCTTTAAAAGCTATGAACAAACATAATTTCCTAGTCGGACTTGAATGCATGACAGAAGTCCATATTTCGTGCCAACGCCAAGAAACTCAGGGGTTGTTGTTGTAACCATTAACCGTTTGGGTCCTTACGATCTCAGTACTTCAGATGTACTGACTTTGTATATCGAAGGGAGGAAGACCTAAGCCGTAAGCTTACGAACCCCTGATTTTTCCATGCCTTTTGTGTAAAATGTGACACCCCCAACAACTTAACTACATTTGAGTTTATTTGCAAATTTGATTGACATTTAATTTAGTATTCAAACTAAGAAATATTTTTGTTTACGTCTATTATTATTATTGATGTTCTCCATCATACCTTTAGGAATGATTGTTAGTGATTTGGCTTTTAAATGTGTTGTTGTTTATAATTTATGCAGGAGTGACCTTTTTTAAGTAAACAAATTTATAAATAATGACAAAATTAGTGCTATAGAGTCCCTAGATGTAACTTACCAACAATATATTGCGCATTTATAATTATACAATTTGTTTAAATATTCTCAGTCAACTCATCTTTTTTCCGCCAAAGCCGAAATCTCACTGACTTCATAATTTTAATTTTTCGCTTTTTTCTGTCTCGTTTGGTCCACGTTCATCAAGCGTTCGGGGCTGACTTCGATTTTTTACTTCATGTTTGATCTTCACGACTAAAAGAGATTAAGTCGAATACCTGAGAAAAGACGTGTGACTTTTTCATGTTGAAAATTGGACTAATTTCATGCCAAAAGATAATGTAGTGACTTCTTTTCTTCTTTATTGGCCATCACAACCGTTTGACGGTCTGGGCGCAGCCTTGTCGTGCGACCAGTTGGTCACACCAAGCTTGGCAATGTCTGCCCGCACCTGGTCGTCCCATTTAGTGGAGGTCTCCTGCTTGCCTCTTCCTCCATAGTCAGATTATACGCTTTCTTACTGGAGCTTCTTCGTCCATCTGGTGACTGTCTAACCAGCGCAGCCGCTGTTGCTTTATGCGCTTGACCAGACAGGTGTCCCCATAGAGCTCATACAGTTCGTCATTTTTCGAATGCGGAAATCATCGCCAACTTTTAAAGGTCCATAAATCCTGCGCAGAATCTTTCGTTGAAACACGCCAATCGCCGCTTCATCCGCTGCTGTCATTGTCCATGCTTCTGCGCCGTATTGCAGGACTGGGATGATAAGCGACTTGTATAGGGCTAATTTTGTTCTTCGCTTGAGGTCTCTGCTCTTGAGCTCCCTACTTAGCCCGTAGTAGCATCGGTTTGCGAGAGTGATCCTTCGTCGGTTTCCAGACTGATGTTGTTGTCGCTGGTTATCGTCGTTCCGAGGTAAACAAAATCCTCTACAACTTTAAAGTTGTATTCTCCCATTGTAACAGATTGTCCAAGACGCAAGGACTTTTTGTCCGCGGATACTAGGTATTTCGTCTTGTCCTCATTTACCGCTAAACCCATTAGTTCAGACTGCCTCTCAATCTCTGAAAACGCCCGTTCGTTTTTGCCGATAATGTCAATATCGAGTAGCATTAGATCTTTATGAATAAAGGCACGCGGAAATATATATTCCATCAGTAGATTGAAGAAGTCACTCGATAAGGTATCGCCCTGCCTAAAACCTCTTTTGGTATCAAATGGTTCGGAGAGGTTCTTTCCTATTTTGACGGAGCTTTGTGTACTTCTCAACGTCATCATGCAAAGTCGAACGTACTTTGCTGGTATACCAAAGGTAGACAGGGCTTCAAAAAACCTTAGTGTCGAGAAGGCTGATTTATAATCAACAAAAAGATGGTGTGTGTTGATGCCTCTCTCGTAGGTCTTCTCCAGGATTTGTCGTAGTGTGAATATCTGGTCTGTGGTGGATTTACCAGGTCTAAAGCCACACTGATAAGGTCCAATCAGTGTGTTAATAAGCGGTTTTAGACGTTCACAAATAATACGCGACAGAACCTTATATGCAATGGGAAGGAGACTGATCCCGCGGTAGTTGGCGCAAACTGCAGGGTCTCCTTTTTTAAAGATTGGGCATAGGACACTTAGATTCCAATCGTCGGGCATGCTTTCGTCAACCCATGGTGATTTGTTGTTCTTTAGCCTTTGTATGGCTAAACAGACTTCCTGTTGGGTCGGCGGGTCTATCACCATGTTGTCGATTGGTGGCATCGCTACTTCTCTAGAGGCGGCAGCATGTTCGTCATCGCCTCCCAGTAGGTTGGAGAAGTAGCTTTTCCATTTGTTAGATTATTATGTAGTGACTATTTTCCTGATATTTCATGCGTCCAAATGCTGCAATTGGTTATACTTCCGATTGGTTTTTTACCTGAATCCTACTAAAAGGGTAAAAAAATGGTTTTGAAAGGGGTTACTAAATTGGTCACAAATTTAGTATATTTTCTGTAATTTATTGTTGTTTTACTTTATTATTATGTGTGTCTTCGTTTGTTTTTTTTTTATTTTTATTTTTTTTGGGAGGTTTTTTAAAAAAAAAAATTTTGCTAAAACCCATATACAAATAAAAATTGTAATGGGCGCCGTTATGTTTGTAATTTCTTTGCTCCCTTTAACCGAGCAAAGAAATGTGTGAATTTTATGAGCTCACTGAAATTTAAATGGGCCTCCAATTTAATGGCCAATGCAACACGTTTGAGCTTCAGATTCAAGAACGGGGGGCAACATAAATTTGGTAAAATACAATTTTAAACCGGGAATTTGTAGTCACCATCGTACATTACTTGTACATATTCTTGGCGGCAGCATTTTCCGGTTTTACCTTCGGCCCAGCTGGTGACTGTCTCGTTCAAGTGTCGTCTGCTTGCGTCAATTACTTAATTTTAATGGCCTTTATTATGCACACAGAGACACACATACAACGCAAATTGGAAAGTGTAAATCGCTCGCTTTTACACGCTCATAAACAATCTGAACGCATCATAAAAAAATCAGTCTTCTCAAGTCGTATGGTGGTAAAGAGATACTTCAGTGGTAGCGCAGGTCATGTAAAGTGCCTTAAAAGCTGGAAGGGAGTTAACTTAATTAATTATAAAAATTGTAACTAAATTATTCTTAAAAATTGTATGTTCATGTAGTATCTAACCTTGCGGTATGATTTTTAATGTAGTAATCCGTTTAGGAATGCCTGAAATAATATTGATATATTATTTCGAAAAAAAAGACAATATCATTGTTGAACATTTTTCTGAGGCGATATATCGAATATTGAAAATAAATGGGTGATAGTTTTTGTCAAGGTTTACTTAGTTTCGGCCATAAAATAGTGTACGCCTTGGTTCATTCTTCAAAAATCTCCTTACAGTGTACTTTCGTGAGAACCAAATAATATGGCTTTAAAATGGAAATTTCAAGAGAAGGTTCATGTTGGATTTATGTGGATTATCTCAACAAGAGTGTGTCGATGAACTCAGTACTTTCTATGCCGATAAAGCACCATCAAAAACCACTGTATTTCGCTGGTATAGTAAATTCAATCATGGTCGTAGTTCGCTTAGCGATGAATTCGGTACACGTCGTCCAAAATCGGTTGTTGTTTTAATGGAAAAGAAATCCGTAGTTAGATCTCGAATTTACGAACGCGCAAACTTTGGTAAATAAGAGGTATAGATTGAACCAAGGTATACTAAACAAGGTAGCCGCACTCGCTCTCTCACAACTCCTTATATTTATGTCAAAGAGAGCGAGAGAGTAATGAATTTCTGTACTCGCTTGGTGTCAAATCACAAAAAATTCGTCCGCTTACAACGTTTACCTACCGACTGAAATTTGACAAGTTGTCAAGAGAGCCAGTGCGCCTACTTTGTTTACATACGGAAACAGCCCAAAATATATTTAGAAATATGCAAACTAAGGGGCCAAGAAATAGCGACAATTCCAAAATTCTCATTTGAGTTTTAATCAGGGGTCGGCAAAACACACATTCTCATTTTGGCGTTGCGTGTGTGTGTTTAGCCATTTAGCGCAATAGATAAGAACGTGCCGGACTCTGGTTTAGATTAATAAAAAAGACGGGTTAAATGGCGGCTAAATTTGAGGTGTAGATCAAACGGGTAAACCAAACTGTCCAAAACATAGCGAAATTTACAATTTTGTAGAATTTGTTGAATGAATATTTGATAAATCGCAGATTAGGAAATGGTTATATCGAACAGTTCAAAAAGACGGGTAAATTGATGGTTGAAAATTGGTTAAAATTGTATGATTAGTTCAGATTAATCATGAAGATTTAATAACTGGCAAATGAAGACGGGCAAAGAGAAGGTGTCTGTCAATCGATTTTACAAATAGCGTAATTTCAAAAATTCTAATAAATGGTTAACAAAGTGCATATGAAAGCCGCTACCTTCAGCCTCTAAGAACCCTTTAAAATTCGTAACCGAAACCGTAACCGAAAAATTTCGTTTAATTATAACCGTAACCCTATAAAATTTATTAACATAACCGGTTATCTTACAGGTACTGCAAAAAAAAATAAATTTATTTCGTTACTCCTGCACTTTTTACAATTTTAAAATAAACATAGTTTGCGAATGTATTCACTTAATTTGGCTGCTTATTTATTATGCGCCGCTCTGTGGCTAATGGGCACAAAGGAAAGCGAAGCGAAGAGAAAGAGACAACTCAGCTAACTAAAATCTTCACCTACTCCTTATCTTTCTTTACATTTGTTATTACACAGCCAATTTATTTGTATGAAGTCGTAATTATTTATACTTAGGGTTGTTTGTTAATCTATTTACCTGAATGTGAATAGAAATAGTCTTAAAAATGGTTATTTATGTATGTCATCTTGACATCTTGGCGCCGGTAAGTGGAATGGATGAAAGTGAGGAATGAACCATTTTATTCTCGCGATAGTTTCTTTCACCCTTCTGCTCCAGAAATTAATTATGTCTGCGTTTTGCTTCAGATAACAAGAATTTCTATATTTCTGTTTGTGTCTTTGGAAACACTACTTAATTTCTTCAACTGAACATAATTTGGTTCGGTCGTGTTTAGGTTCAGGTTCGAGGAGACAAAAATATTAGGGATTTGGGTAGTCGGAGCCAAAACCCCAATCGAACCGGTTCTAAGGAGTTCGGTTTAGGACTGGTTTGCAGTCATTTTTGAAAAAAGCACTTCTCACTTAATTTCAAATATCTCAATTATGAAAAAACTTATGAACAATTTTATACACCAAAGAATAAGAGGAATTTTGTTTACATTTTTATAGAAAATTTGAAAAATACATCGAAATCTGTTAGAAATTGTAGAGTTATTAGCATTTATCTAAAAAATAATCAATTTTAGTTTAACCATTCAAGTGGTATACAAAATGTCTATGGTCTATTATGCTTCACGGTTGTATTTTTGTTTTCCTCACGGGTAAGAAACCAACAAAAGTCACCCATCATGGCCTCATCCCAAAATCCTTGATAGCGGCGTTCCATACTCTTCATATCCTGATCCTCTCATCGCCGAGGTTTTTCAGGAAAATCAAATAAGAATCCAAAAAATTAAGTTTAAGAAAAAGTGTAATATAATATACAAACTTTACCTATTTTCTCATGTTCTTATTAAATGTGCGACGACTTCTTTATAGTTAGGACTTTGAAATTTCCAAGAAATGAAGTGACATGAATGGAACGAATTCGACGCGTCCCACTCATCCTTGGACAACATTAAATTGAATTCGAAAAGTTTTTAATTTGCGGCCCAAAAAACACCCTTTTTGATCTTTGCCTCTGATAGAAAAGAGAACACTTACACAGCATACTTTACGGGCATCTTTTTAATTGTTTATAACTTAAAAAATTCATAACTTTTAAACTATAAAAGTCTCCATCTTTTAAGAAAACACCAAAATTTAAGTTACGTTGGACAATAAATTGTTTGTGCTTAGAAATATATCATAATTGGTTAACATTGAAAAAAACTATAAATAATTTATAACAATTACTTAATATTATTAAATAATTTAAAAATCTTTAAAATTATAATTTGAGTAGCTACAGTAAATACTTTCAGCAATATCAACTTGAAAGCTGTCCGATAAACCAAACCTAATCCCGTTTTAAAACCTTTTTTTTTCCATTTTTCCGTTTTCGACGTTTTGAAATTGTTTATAAAATTAACAAAAAAATTTGTGCAAACCGCAAATTACGTTTTGATGGGCATGTCGAGATCTAATTTCGGATTTTTTTCATTAAAATGAAAAATAAAAAATTTTTTAACTGTTCGGTTTATAAAAGAATGACTCATGTCATGCAACACCGTCTTTTTGTAGAGCCTTCACAAAATTTTTAAATAAACCTAGTGTTATGGGAAGGGGAGGAAGTAGAATTTGCACCCTTAATGAGAAGTAGCTCGAACTTTACAGTTTTCTTGGCCAACTATGTAATTCGTTCTTACCGGCCATTCTTTTCGAACTTAGTGCTCGTGGCGTGCTCCACTATCATATTTTCAAAAAAAACACATGAGTTTGGTATATCCTTGTCGCAATTCGGAAACTATTGAACAACTTTTGAGTCTGCAAATTTCCAGTAATGTTTCTTGTAAGTAATAAATCGAGCAATATGTCATTGATAATATAATAAATATTAAACGTCGCTCGACTGGCTCATACGACTCGTTTAACTTCTCAAATAAACCACGCACATCATTGCAATAACAAATATTCTTTTTCGATTAATACTTAGATAGCGCTTCTGAGGATCTCTATCGTGCATGTATTTTGACATCATCCTTTAAGAAATTGCAGTGGTGGACAAAAGTATTTTGACTAAAAAAATTCATAAAATAATCTATTATATCTTTTAGAAAAGATCCTAAAATTTTGAAATTTTATCGAATACTGGTATAACAGTAAGCTTTCAATAAAACTTTAGTGGTACACAATCAGTTGCATAGGTTGAAAATGAAATCAAAATGTGCAAATGGGAGTGGACGTAAGTTTTTTGACAAGAATTCAAACTAATTTATTCACCCCAGCACAAGAACCTAAAATGGTAAAAATTTATTGGTTCTTAGACAAGTTTTTCACACTAAACCGGAAATCTGGATTTTGAAATTCTATATCTCTGATGACCATAAAAATACAAAGAAACTGGCTTATTTGCTCATTTTAGGACCCTATGTCCTGAGAAACGGGTTATTTTTTTAAAAATTTGTAAATGTCAAGTTAGAGACTCAGTTTTATCTGTAGAATTGTAGTTTTTACTTTTATTCATTTTTTCATATGTTCGTTCTCGTGATCGATCTGCAAGTATGGCCGACGTTGCAGAATTTTAATTTTAATACTGTGCTACTGATTTGCATTCAAATCGGCCATAATTTTAGATCGAACACAAACTTAGTATCTTACGAAATTAGTAAAGTAGATACCACGTTTTACAGAATAAAACTGAGAACGTTGAAAGATAATTTTATTAGCTTTAATTAGGTGTAGAAAACTTCTTCATAAGTTATTTCATAAGTGGATATTTGAAATTAAGTGAGAGATCTTTTTCAAAAATGCGAGACACGGGTAATTTTGGGATTATCTTGAAATCTGTTTTACTGAGAAATTTTTAAGCTCAATATTTGGATTTTACATGGATCGGTCTTTTATTAGTAAGAATGATTTGTCAAAGAGATACCGTAACAGTAACCGAATCCCGAAACAGAATAAGATTAATAACCTTAATCCATACCGTAAACTATATCCCGCAACCTTATATAACCGTAACCTGAAAAGGCTATTGATCAAAACAGTAACAGCAAGCCTAACCGTTATTCAAATATCGCAAAATTTAGACGTGTAAATAGGACATATCGGGCATTCGATTTAAAAAAGTATTAGAAATTTGGTAAAATGAGGAAAAAAAGCTAAATTTCCCGGAATCGGATCTTAAAAAATTTGCAAAATTTTATACGTGCAAATAGGGGGTGTTGGTTAAGAATATTAGAAATTTACAAAAATTCGTATATGAGTTCTGATTGACTTGAAGACGGGTAAATAGACCGGTAAATGAGAGGTGTTGAACAAACAGTGCAAAAAACCTCGAAATTTGCTAAATTTTATACATTTAAATTATCATGAAGACGGTTAAATAGGCGAAGGGTGAAGATCGAAAGGTCAAAAAATTGCGAATTTTGCTAGATGAAGATTTGATAGAGGGCAATTGTCAAGTAAGTTTCACATCTTCGTTTTGTATTCTAAGGGGAATGCAAGAGTATATAAAAGAAGATCGTTTTTCTCTAATTTTTTAAAATAATTTTTTATTTTTTCGTCAAAAACGTCAAAATATACAATGAGAACGGTCGGGATCAAATCATTATTTTATGTTTGACATCTTTCCATTCGTATTTTATGAGTGAGGCCCTTAATACCAGAGCCATAGTCTTCCTTGTGGAAATCCAAAGAGCTCAGCAGCCAAAATAGCAGAAGTAGGAACAACCTGTCTCTCAGGATGCTGATACCGTTTTACCAAGGGTCCTTGCAGACTGTGGAGCAACAAACACCTAACTATGAAGATACTGCGAAGAGAAGGAGACTTGCTCTGAGCATATCTAATACTCCAACCATATTAGAACCTCCAAAAATCCTGGCATTCGATCAGTATAAAAGGCTTCACATGGGAATTGGAAACTCTGCGTGAGAAGAAGGGTTTGGGGGGTTGTGTTTTGTTTACTCATAGAGCGCCTGTTGCTGCTATTGGAATGAAAAATCCTAGAATGAAAGAATGTGAAATTGTACCCTAAACTCACCTGCATGCAAGAAGGCGGCTTTTTGTTTTGTTTTTGTATTAAGAGGGGTTTGTCTTCTGATTACATTTGTATGTATGTACGTTTGTTTGTTTGTATATATCTATACCACTTCCACTTGTTGCCAACTCCAAGTTGTTGTTGTTGTTGTTATTGTTATTGCCGTGGGGTTTAAGTTGTATTTGTAT
>JAEIFU010003256.1:0-31076 GCA_018904235.1 Lordiphosa stackelbergi | reverse complement strand
AATTTTTGGTATGTTTTGACTTTTTAATTTGAGGAAAGGCAACTCTTCTTCCTTTCCTCCGCAAGCCACATGCCGTAGGACATCATATCAACTTCAAACTTGGTTTATTTATGACTTCTGAAAAAAACAAATAAATATAAAAATTGTTGTGCTCAACTGGGACTCGAACTCACGACCATGCGTGCACTCTGAACAGGAATGGAATGTTCAAGTTCGAAAGGTATGGGTCGGTCCTTATAGGATTGAATTGTGTAGAATATCCTGAAAGTCGAGATTGAATTGTCAAGCTCATGCCGGGCTTAAAAGATTTAAAATATCTCGACTTTTTTTTCTATGTATTTCCTACATAATCCAACTCTCTATATAACCCATTTCAAACTCACTATCCACCTCTTACAATCTTTCTTTCTTTCTTATTCCTATGTGCAATTTGAAAAAAAAAAACGAAACCGCTACACATCAACAACAACTCCAAGGCTTTTATAAAAATAATGGGAATGCATGGCAGGGGGTTAAGAGGGTTAATTCATCAGATCGTGTGTCTGACCAGAGACGCCAAAGGGTAGATCACATTGCAGCTGACGTAAAGAAAGACGAGGCTTATAATGGGAGGAAATAAGGAAATGACCATGAGTATGAAGAAGACAGCGTTAACTTGCTTATAAACAGTCTTTAGTTTTTAGTGGAAAGTCCTTTATGCACTTTCATTTCGGTATACCGGTACGTACCGGTACGTTCCGATAAAGTAAAAACTTATTTTTAATACTGAAAAATAGTGAAAAATAGAGGGAAGCTAACTTCGGCTCTACCGAAGTTTATATACCCTTGGAGCATGATTTATGTTTTTTACACGATGCAGCTATACGATGTATTCATCCGATTTTGATCAAACTCTCCAAAATTATGTTGAAACAGGTAATATTCATAAAAGGCAAGTATACAGAAGCTACCATTGAAAACAAAACAGTTTTTCTCATTACAACTATTTTTTCCGTACGATCGTTCCTTTTGGCAGCTGTATGCTATAGTCATCCGATTTGAATCAAACTTGACAGAATTGTGTGGTATATAATGGTAATCTATACAAAGTTGGGGCGCGATAGCATTGAAAACAAAAAGTTTTTTCTCACTAAGACTTTTTTCCCGACCTATCTTTTGAACGGAAGCTATATATAGTTGTCCGATTTTAATAAATATCAGGGAAATTATGTGAAAATATAAAAAACTTATAATTACGAGGGTTGAGAGTGATAGCATTGAAAACAAAAAAGTTTGTCCCGCTAAAACTAGATTTTCGACCGGTCGTTCCTATGGCAGCTGTATGCTATAGTCAAACTTTTTACCACAATCTCCAAATTATTTTATAAAAATATATTATTTATTTTATTTATAAAATTTTTTTTAAAAAAAAATAAAATAAATTAAAACACAATATAAATACATATAAAAATAAAAATTTTTTTAATCAATCTCACACTTTCTCTATGTTTTTCATAAAAAAAAAACAAAAAAAAAAGAAAAAGAGAAAAAAAAAAAAAATTGGGCATGGATTTTAGTTGGGGGGGAAAATACAAACAACCTTGTTTTTTAAAACCCCACAAAAAAAAAAAACAAAAAAAAATATATGGAGAAAAAAATTTTTTTTTCAAACATTTTAAAAAATAACTTGTTAGTATAATAATAAAAAAAATTTTAAACCTTTTTTTCCCATTTTGAAAAACCCCCCCACGAGAAAAGGGCGGGAGAATCCGGAAAAAAAAAATTATTTTTTAAAACAAACTTTTTTTTAAAAGAAAAAATACAATATATTTAAAAATTTTTTTTTAAAAATGTAAAAAATCTGACCTGGGGGTCAAAATATTCTAAAATTTTTATATAAAAATTTTTTTTTCATCCGATTGCACTGTGGGCCAGGATTCTCATTTTTTGGCCAAAACTCTGGCATTTTTACACCAGCCTAGCTAGGAAGCTGAAATTTTCGACGAAATGATCTTAAAAGATTGAACTTAACGCACATAATTTTTAAAGCAACCAAAAAAATTTATACGATATAGATAATCTAAATCAAAGTCGAAAAATATTTCAACTTTTTCGTTTTTTAATTATAGAAAAAACACTTGTAATTGGAGTTGACCCAATTCCTGCATAGAAGTATATATAAGTACCAGATAACTAAAAAAAATTAATATATCTTGATATGTCCAATGGTTTATGAGATATTGACCCAAGCAGTTTTTAAACTTGACTGCCCACCTGTCGAGAACTTTTAGTCAATCTGACTACCCTCACCGATTTTTCCACCTATTTTACCTCCTCGTAAGATTCAATACTGAAAACAAGTAAATAAAAATAAAAATTTAATTAATTAAAAAATCTAATTTTTTAACATAATACAATTTACCTTCAGTGCTTCTAAGAGTATGCTACACATTTTAACACATTCAAATTGGCTCTGTATAAAAATATTTTACCTTAGGAGTGCATGTGTCATATTCCGAAGTTTAGAAAAAAGCATACTTCTAGGCTGACTGTATAACAGAACATGGTTGATTTAAAATGGGAATATAATTTTAAATGCGATATTATAAAAATTCAAAGCAAAACCGCGCAAAAGCGCATACCTACAGCTATAGTACATTATTCAAAGAAAATAATAAGCCATACTGCAATCAAATTAAGAGGGGTACTTCTGGGTACTCTTAACACAAAGTTGCCAAATGTAAAAAAAGCACCAAAATTTAAGATTTTTTTCCTTTTTTAAGTAAATGCTTTCGAATGGAAACCTCTTGATAATTTTTTATGGCAATCTAATGCAAAGTCGAAAATAAGAAATCAAATTGCGGCAGCTGTTGCTTTTCTAACTTTGACTATTATTTATTTTTTTTTGCAGAGATTTTAAGAAAAATCAACTTTGAACGGCTGCCATTCAAAAAACTGTTTTGTAAAAAGGTTTCAAATTTTGCCATAAAATAGTTATATGTATTCAAAATCATTGCCGACCTTCGTTTTATCCAGTTTCCCAAACAAAAAATTGGGATTTGGATAAAATGGGTGTGATTTATAAAATAAAAAGGGGGGGAGGGGGGGGGGGGGGGGGGGGGGGGGGGGGGGGGGGGGGGGGGGGGGGGGGGGGGAGGGGGGAAGGGGGGGGGTGGTGGGGGGGGGGGGGGGGGGGGGGGGGGGGGGGGGGGGGGGGGGGGGGGGGGGGGGGGGGGGGGGAGGGAGGGTGGAAGTGGATGTGGGTGTTATGTGAAGGGGAAGCTTGTGGAAAGTGAGTGGAAACTGGGGGAGGTGTGTGGGGTGGGAATTGGGTGTAGAGTGGGTGGGATGTGGGAGGGATGTGAGCGGGAAGTGGGTGGGAAGTAAATGGGATGTGGGCGGGAAGTAAACGGGAAGTGGGAGGGATGTGGGTAGGAAACGGGTGGAAGTTGTATAGGAAGTGGATGGGGAGTGGGTGGAGTGGGATGGGGGTGGTAAGAACGCAGCAGCAAAGTCTTAACGGTGAAAAAGCAAAGTAGTGAAACGTTGACTTCAAGCCTATTTATGTATGATTCAATTTCTGGGCTCTACTGAGCAAACAAATTTAGAGAATATTTTTAAATTTGGTAAATATTTGACTCCCACGATTGACTTCCAACTGATTCTGATATTGGTTCTGTACTGTTCAAGGCGCAGCGAAACGCGACGGGCTTTTTGCTGGTCTATTTATATTCAGGGTTGTCCATATTCGACGGACCCATCTGGCAACGCCATAGCTTTTTGACAGAGATGTCAGATCGCTTAATGACATACCGCGTTTGAAGCGTCAGTCCAAGCTGATTTTTACCATGGAACAATACACGCCACGCGAGCGCTCTGAAATAGTTGAAATTTACATTCAACAGAACAAGTCAATTGTGAAAACTCAACGTGCTTTTTAAAAAATTAAAAATTAAGCCCATTTCACATTGAACGGGACAGTAAATAAGCAAAATTGCCGTATTTAAGCCACTGAAAATCCTCAGGAGATTCAAGAAGTGCCTCTTCATGACGAAAAAGTCACAGTTTGGTGCGGCGTTAGTGCGAAAACGGTCATTGGGCCGTTTTTCTTCCAAAATGAAAATGGCCATGCTGTTACCATCAACCAGGAGCGTTATCGCGACATGATGACCAATTTTGTGATGCCAATTATTCGTCGAAAGCGTATGAGGCAGTTCTGGTTTCAACAAGACGGCGCTCCACCGCACACAAGTCGCATAACAATCGATTTTCTGAAGAAATTGTTTCCGGGCCGTTTGATGACGAAAAGTGGTGATTTGGACTGGCCACCGCGTTCGCCCGATTTGACGCCGCCTGACTTCTTCTTGTGGGGATATTTGAAGTCAAAGGTTTACGTTAACAAGCCAAGGACCGTAGAAGAGCTCAAGGACAACATTCGTGAAGAAATAGCCGCTATTCCGGCCGAAATGTTGGCGAAATCGATGGAAAATGCTGCAAAAAGGGCACAATACGCCATCAACGCCAGAGGCGGCCATTTGAGAGATATCATATTCAAAAATTGATGTAAACAAATCTACTTGGAACAAATTAAATGATTAAGATTGCCAACCGCCAAATTTTTATTTTTTTCTTTGATTTTTTAAAAAAAAACATGGGTCCGTCGAATATGGGCAACTCTGTAAAAGAGTTCAACCTGACTGACTGACTGACTGGTGACCGTCGCTCAGCCTAAACCATAACAGATAGAGGGATGAGATTTTCACAGTAGTTTTATCTTATGCTGAAAGTGTAAGTAAGTAAGAACGGATTTTGGATAATTCTGTCGGAAAATGTGGAAAATTCGCGGAGAACTGTTGTATGAAACTTTTTTGTTTTTCATCCGATCAAGTTTAAACTTATTTTCAAATATCTATATGAAAATTCAACAACAACTGCATACCAATCTTCCGGAAAATTCACCCCCCTGGGTGGAAAGGGTTGTATGGACAAAACTTTACTTGCCAGCAATTATCTCCAAACTCATTTTCAAAATTACACATACTAAAACATAAAAAAAGAGACTTTCAAATTTTGGAAAATCTATCCCCAAAGTCGAAAAATTCACGGATAACTGTTGTATGAAACTTTTTTGTTTCAGATTCAAACTCACTTTCAAAGATGTATATGAAAATTCAACAATAACTGTGTTCAAATTTTCCGGAAAATCCCACCCGAAAAAGTCGGAAAAGCGTCGGATTAGTCTGTATGGTAAACATTTTATTTTCATCCGATTGACTTGAAACTTGATTTGCAAGCATAGTACGCAAAATATTCGACACGTGTTTCCCAACATTGGGAAAACCCGCCCACAAGTAAAATGGCCGGAAAATTCTGCATGGGAAAAAACTATTTTTTACCTGTTTGGTTTGAAACTCGGTTTGTGGGGATGGAATACTAAATAATTAGTGCTTGCTTTTTCCGATGTTGGAAATACTGGCGGGATGCCTACTGGGAAGTGGGAGAATAGTGGGAAAATAGGTGGGTGGAAAGTGGGCGGGAGGTGGGCGCGAAGTGGGAGGGATGTGGGTGGGATGTGGGTGGGAGGTTGGTGGAAAGTGGGCGCGAAGTGGAAGGAATGTGGGTGAGAAGTGGATTGTATCTGGGCGGGAATTGGGTGATAAGTGGGTGGAACGTAAGTGGGAAACGGGTGGAAGTTGTGTAAGAAGTGGGTGGGGTGGGATGGGGGTGTGATGTTGGCGGGAAGTGGGAGAGATGGGGGTGGAATGTGGAAGGGATGTGGAAGGGATGTGGGCGGGATGTGGCTGTGAAGTGAGTGGGAACTGGCGGGAAGTGGGTGGGTGGAAATTGGGTGTAGAGTGGGTGGGAAGTGTATGGGATTGCGGCGGAAAGTTGGAGGGATCTGGGTGCGAAACGGGTGGAAGCTGTGTAAGAAGTGGATGGGGAGTGAAGAACGAAGCAGCAAAGTCGTAACGGCGAAAAAGCAAAGTAGTAAAATGTTGATTTCAACCCTATGTATGTATGTTTCGATTTCAGGGCTCTACTGAGGAAACAAATTTAAGGAATATTTCCAAATTTGGTAAATAGTTGACTCTCACAATTGACTTCGAACTGATTGGGAAATTGGTTCTATACTGTTAAAGGCGCAGCGAAGCGCGAAGGGCTTTTTGCTAGTATAACATAAAAGAGATCATTTTGTAATTCAGATACGTTTTCAGTGTGATCATAATAATAGGTACACTTTATGTGTTGGTAAGAAAAAAAATTAATTTCCAATTTGTTTTCTTTTTATATTTATATGGGTTTTTGCGACCTGTTTTATCCCATTTGTTCTAAAAAAATAATTATTTACAATAATTCTCTGTATTGACGGAGCTATACCTAACTTACCTTTGGTTACCAAAAAATCACTGATTACAAAATTATTCACTTGATACTTGTGAGAAACGGAGACTGTACCTATTATTATGATCAGGCGAAATGTGTGGTGGACTCGCAATTTATAGAAAAGCTTTGATATATGGGGCAGCCCCTCTTTCAACTCTTTGTCACAGTGTGGCCAGACATTGACAACAACAAAAAACCAAAGATTAAAAAGTTATCAATACTAAAAATACGAAAAAACCATCTATAATTAAAAAATTCCGGTGTCTACCTACTAAATGATCAGGTTTGTAGTTGTCCGATTTTCAAAAATCTCAGTGATATTATGTGAAATCATAGAATACTTATAAATACGACGGTTGGGAGCGATAGCATTAAAAACAAAAGAAGTATTTCTCACAAAAACTACTTTTTCAACCGATCGTTCCTATGGTAGCTATATGCTATAGTCATCTGATCCGGCCGGTTCCGACAAATGTGCAGCGTATTTGTACTAAAGGTCTTCGTGCAAGGTTTGGTTAAGATAGCTTTAAAACTGACGGAGGAGATAGCATAGAAACTGACGGACGGACGGACAGACGGACATGGCTATATCAACTCAGCTCGTCATGCTGATCAAGAATATATGGGGCATTCCATATAAAAAAACTTTTTTCTGGCATTATGTCTCCGAATGGGATGATAAGTGGCTCAAAGGGAGCTTTTTATGAGAGAAGCTTAACCTCAAAATTTGAGCTTTCTTGGAGCTCTTTTGCAGGAGTTCTACGCTTAAAAGTGTAATATTGTGAATTGTTTAAATTTTATATACCTCGAAAACGGTTTAAAATAGAGCTTTGCAGTTTTTTTTCAAATGTTCAGGATTAAAAAGCCCTTTTAAAAAATGTTGAAAAATTGTATTTTTTACCTTTCTTGAGAAAAAAAGAACTTTTTCAAAAAACTTAGTCTAGCAAAAAAGACTCATCCTTTAAAAATTCTCAAAAAAATATGTTAAAGCCGCATCTTTTCCAAACATTTTGCATTACTGAACATATCGGTAGCTTGAAAATTGAGTAAGTTATAGCCATTTTTGTCATGTAATCTCAAAAATATCAGTATGGAAAATTTGTCAAAAATTTCCAATAAATTTTATTACGAATAGATACATACAGTCAGTCGAACGTGTTGATCCAGAGAGAATCTAAAGGTAGAGAGGCACTTTGTGACGCCGCTCAATTTCGAGTGCTGTTCAGGCAATCCTGACAATAGGTACATTCATATGTTGCTATTGTCGTTCAAATTGTTGCTGTGTACATTATAATGCTGGCCTGCTCACTTCTATGGCGCTGTTGTTGGGCGTTGTTGAAAGCATGGGGAATGGGAGTGAATGAAACGGATATGTAAATGGGCGACCATATGATTTTTGTTTACCCTGAAAGGGCATAGCAGAATAAGCATACAAAAACTGCCCCCACTCCGATCACCACCAAAATTAAATATGTTGTTACCATCAATGAGATACTCACTCTCCTAAATTTTTAGTCTTCTAATCGCTATGGGAGTAGAGTTATGAGGGCGGAAAGATAAATAAAAAAAACTAGTTTATCTACAGAACCGCTTAACCGATTTGATTGCGTTAAGTATATGTTATAAGTGTCCACCAAAGAATTCAGAAAACTGTTTTTGCACATTTTTATTACCAATTCTTAGGCACAAAAAATATAATTAAAATTTTCAAATAATTTTTTTGAGGTCGATTTCAACTCTTATAGTTTTTTGCTGGTTTTTTCAATAAGAAGTCCTTAACAATGTAAAATTTTTGCAGTGACATCGGGAATCATCTTCATAGTGAATACAAATAAAATATATGAATAGTCTTATAAATATATTTTATAATATTGAGCACACTGTAACTACTCACACAGAATTAACAGAAAATTTCCCCTTTTTTCCCCTTTTCAATTGATTTACAGTGTGCCTAATATGTATAAAATATGAATGAAAAGTACTAATTTAACGTTTAATTATTTTTCACCATGAGGTGCACTTGGGATGTGATTGCAAAAATTATATGTTGTTAGGGACCTCTTGATGAAAAAAGCAGCAAAATACTGTCGGTGTCGCAAAAGGCTAACACCGTAAAAGAATTATTTAAAAATTTTAATAATTTTTTTAGGCCAAAGAATTGGCAATAAAAATGTGCAAAAATTATTTTTTGCATTGTGCTTTGGACACTTACAACATATATTAAACCCATCCAAATCGGTTAAGCGGTTTTTAAGATAAACGAGTTATTTAATTTATCTTTCTGCCCTCATAACTCTACTCCAATAGCGATTAGAAGACTAAAAATTTAGGAGAGTGAGTTTCTCATTGATGGTAACAACATATTTAATTTTGGTGCTGATCGGAGTGGGGGCATTTTTGTATGCTTATTCTGCTATGCCGTTTGTTTGGCGGGCAACTTTTCGTGTGTTCATTTGGGGTTTGTAGATTTTAGTGCCATGTAATTTCTTTGATACGGCATTGAAATATTCATTTTATTCAAAGAAACCTTACAAGGACATATTAAATGCATACATATGGGCTAATTCGAAAATTTTTGAAACCATGGGCAGAAATTTAAAATTGCCCAAAATCCAAATGTTTGTTAATGGAATAATAGGGTACATATTGAAACTTTAAAATATAAAAGTTCTTGGCAGAGGCTTACCTACTCCAGCTCTTGCTTGCATTTATTCTTTTCATTGCTCAAAAAGGTGGACTAAACAGTCTTTTTAGTATTTAGAGCTTAGCTAAACTTAAAATTTGTTTCATTTTCTTAAATACAAGAAAAATAGAATATTCGTTAAATATGTAATATATATTAAACATTTTAACTAAAAATTTATAAATTGTGTGTAACGTCCGCAACGGAAAACAGGGTTTTTTTCAGTGTTTAAAAACCTGCCATTAGTGTCATTTCGTCCGCTTTTGATTCTGCTTCTGCGAAAGCGCGAAAGAAGTCTCTTACATACTTTCTTTACTTATTTCTCACAACTCACACAACAAATCGCTGGCGCCTCGACTTATTTCTTGGAATTAAAAAGCAACCAAATTTAACGCAACGCAACAACAACATAGGTTTTTTTTAGCGCGTTGTTGTTGTTACCTTCAAACGAGCCGAGACGAGTAACGGTAAATGCTTTTTTGTGTGTGCAAAATCCAAAATGTAAAAGCGGAAAATAGATGCATATGGAGGGGGTTTGTCCAAGGTTCATCCATTATACCCCCACATAAGTAAGGCAGGGTGTTTCAGTTTATAATTTTTATTAATAAGAGATTAGTAATAATAAGTCCGGCGAGCCGCAGGCAAACGCCGTCTTGCTTCGTCTTAATTCAAAAAGGTTCTCGTTTTTTATGTGTATAAGCTGGCTGGCAGCAGGTCTTTTCTTAAGCATATAAATGTATGTATGTATATATGTACGGGTGACAATGTAGCATAATTGCTGAGTAATTATATTTCAATAAGCGAGCAGTGGGTTCATGCATATACAGTCAGCAGTATACAAGCGTTGGCTGACTGGTGTTCAAAAGGAGTGTCGGGTTACATTAGCACTTGAAATGAGTGCATTGGTTTATATATGCTTACGTATGCAACTAAATGCTACATATTTGTATGGAAATGTATTATATGCATAAACTCACTACACCTCCCCTTTTAAAAAAATAACGTAACTTTCTAAGTGTAGTTATTTAATTTAATTAAATTTTTTTTTTTTTTTTTATTAATGTTTTCTAGTTGCTATATATGAAATTGGAAATTAATTTTATCTTTATCTTTTAGTTTAAAGTTTCAATATGTGGTTTGAATTCGAATTTGATAATTTGAAGTTGAATTTTGATTTGAATGTGAGTTGGAATTTGAATGCGAATGGTTGATCAGGCCATCACTTTCATTTGGGTAATATTAATTTCAGCTTTAATTTGTTCTATTTTCTGGTTAGGCATTGAACATTTTTAACCTATCTTTATGTACTACCTGGGGTTTCTTCTTTCCTAATCTAATGGTAATATTATCATTAAATCCTATGTTTTCTATTGTAAATGGACCAAGATAGTTTTTATCTAATTTGTGTCCAGTTTCGTTTCTAAGCAAAACTAAATCTCCTATTTTTAATTCAAAATTATTTGTAGTTTTTTTGCTTTCGCTTTCGTTTTTCGCTTGCCTTTTCCTTATCCAACATAGCTCTAGCTCTTTTATAAGCTAATTCTAATCTATATTTACTTTCCTTAGCATAATCGTCTACATTATAAAGTGGATCTATTTTATCCAATTTATTAAAATTAATGAACTGTTTTGGCGTTCTTCCGAAAACAAGTTCGTAAGGACAATAACCGTGTGTTACTGATGGTGTTGTGTTAAAACAATATGTGAAATAATTCAACCATATATCCCAATCAGTTTTATCAATCGAAATATATGCTGTTGAATGTATTTTGTTTATCTTCATATATTTACACAAATCTGTTATAATTGAATTTTTATATTCAGTACCCATGTCCGTTATGATTGTGTTCATAGGACCATATTTGAGTATGAAAGATTCAAATATTGCCTTTGCAACTGTGTTAGCATTTTTATTAGATATTGGTATTGCGACTAAGTATTTTGTTAGATCGCATATTATAGTAACTGCGTACTCATTGCCATTCTCAGTTTTGGGAAGTGGACCAATGGTATCGATCAGTACTGTATCGAATGCTGTTGAAGGTGTTTGTGTTACGGTCATTGGTGTTTTAGTATGTGTTATAGTTTTAGCTTGTTGACATTTGTCACAAGTCTTGACATACTGTTTTATCGTTTTAGTCATTAGAGGCCAATAGAAATGTCTTCTAATTTTAGACAGGGTTCGCGAAATCCCTGAATGTCCTCCTTCAATAGGATCGTCATGGTATTTTGACAGGATTGCTTTTATTTGAGCTAGATTATTTTTGTCTATAATGTTCACCTTTTGTAGCATGCTTATACTGACCTTATTTAAGGTTCTATTTCCCATTTCTTTAAATTTATTTAGTGAAACAATTCCGAAAATTTGTTCACAGGGTGACATTTGAAATTTTGTTATGCCTTGTATTCCGGCTTCTGAATTAAGCCTTTGGAAGAACTGACCTAAGTCAAAGTCTCCATTAGAATGTAGGTCGGTAACACTAAAGCGAGAAACAACTCGTTTTCCTCGTTTAAACAAGCATTTGCACTTGTCGAGTTTTAGTTTCGTTAGCTTTTTGACACTTTGGTTATTTAATGTGTCATAGACATTGGGCTTTACAAATTCTTTTTCTTTCTGATGCTCATGCAATTTATTAGCAGTGCTACTTGTAGCTGAACTGCATTGGGTACCTGCGCAGGTATTTTCCTGTCTGGTTGCGGATCTTGTAGATACCTTCAACACTTGTCTATTCATGTTTTTTAGTTCTCTGATTGTTATTCTTGATAGGGCGTCTGCGATATGGTTGTCTTTCCCCTTGAGGTATTCAACAGTGAAGTCATATTCTTCCAGGTCTAGTCTCATTCGAGTTAATTTAGAGCTTGGATTTTTCATGGAAAACAGGTACGTTAGCGGCCTGTGATCGGTTTTAACTAGGAAATGCTTGCCATATACATATGGTCTGAAGTGTTTAATTGCCCAGTGGATAGCAGCTAATTCCTGCTCCGTTGTGGATTTATTACTTTCGCCTTGTGTAAATGCTCTTGACGCATAAGCAATTGGTAATTGCATGCCATTATGATTCTGGGTAAGCACTGCACCACAAGCGTGCTTACTGGCATCTGTGATGATGCAAAATTCTTTAGAAAAATCGGGGTATTGCAATAATGTTGGCTTCATTAAAGCTTCTTTAAGGTACTCAAATGCGTTATTGCATTCAGAAGTCCATTTAAATTGAACGTTCTTTTTGCAAAGCCTGGTTATGTGGCGTGAATGTTCTGCGAAATTATTTATAAAACGTCTATAGTAATTACAGAAGGCTACGAATCTTCGTGCACTATCTGCATCTGTTGGGACTGGGTAATTTTTGATTACATCGTATTTTTTGTCATCCGGTAGGATGCCTTTGTCGGTACATTTGTGACCGAGATATGTAACCTCATGCATAAAGAATGAACATTTCTCTGGATGTAATTTTAAATTAAATTTGCGACAAAGTTGGAAAACATTTGTCAGATTTTTGAACATGTGTTGTTCTGAACATCCGATGACTACGAGGTCATCCATATAAAGAAATGCTTGCGATGGTTCTAGACCGGAAAATGCAAGTGTCATCATACGCATAAATGAATTTGGGGCTACCTTTAGTCCATAGGGTAATCGCGTGTAACGATAAGAGCCAGTGCTCGTTGAAAATGACGTTAAATTTCTTGATTTCTCATCTAATTCGATCTGGTGGAAATCCAGACATGAGATCGAGACATGAAAATATTTAGCTCGACCTAGCTGATCAAGAATATCTTCTATTCTTGGGAGTGGAAATTTATCAGCAAGTAGTTTTTTATTTATTTGGCGGTAATCTACTACTAAACGCCATCTTTTTTCCGTTGAATTTGGAAGTGATTTCTTGGAAACCAAGAGAAGTGGGCTGTTGTATTCTGATGTGGATGGTTCGACTATACCATCTCTAATTAATTTCTCGACCTGCTTATCTATTTCAGGTTTTTCGGAGTATGCATTTCGGTAGTTTTTTATATATACTGGTGTTTTATCACTTATTCTGAGTTTTTGCTTATAAAAGTTGTTAGCTGATATGGGCTCTGATTCGAGACCGAAGATATCGGAGAATTTTGTACATAATGCTGTTAATTTTGTCTTGAAAGGTGCTGGGAAGTTTAATTTTGATAGAATTTCTTTTGTTCTGGAGTCTTCACCTGGTGGTGATGAATGTATTTCATAATCATTCAATGACTCAAATTGTATATTATCGATTTTGATTTCTGCGATTGTAGCCGTTGTATTTAAAATACGAAGAATTGCACAGTCTGTGTTGACTATAGTGCTGGCTATTATTACTCCAGGTATTGGTTCCTGATTAGGTACCAAGACTGATTTTTCGGACGATGACAATTTTACTTGTCGAATTACTTCTGATCTACACGGTAGTATTAACGTATCATCGTTAATATTTTGTTTTATTGGTGTCCTGATCTGTATGTTATTATTTATAGGCCTGATGACTAACTCTTCGTAATCGTTGAGGTAGTCTATCATACAGTTGTATTTAGAAATGAAATCAAGGCCAATTATACCGTCACCGGGTATTGGAAAGTCTTCTGGTACCACATGGAAATTGTGTGGTACTATATAATTGTCGATTTGTAGATCCAAATCTGCTAGACCTAAAGATCGAGTTGAACCTTCCCCAACTCCTGAAATGTTGACTATTATTTCTGGGTTCAAATTATTGTACGTGTGTGAGTAGTTTTTAATTATTGAAGTGTCTGCACCAGTATCTAGAATTAGTACTATTTTCTGATTTGTTGTGGCATTATGTAAAGTAATAATATTTTTCAGATTAAGATTGAATGTGTATATTTTTACTGTTGCTGTTGTGCGTTGTTGCTCAAGGGGGCTTGGCTGTTTTCCGAATTTGTTATTCGTATATTTCTATTATTGTTGTTATTACTGTTCCGGTTATTTTGGTTATTCTGGCCTCCCCCTATAATTATTATTATAGGCGCCTCTACCACGATTGTTATATCTGTTATTATAACCATTATATTGGTTATTCTGACGATCGCCTTGGTTACCTTGGTAGCCACGTCCTCTATTGCCATTATTGTTATAGGGACCGCGTCCATTCTGGCCGCGATTTCCTCTGTTGGCGTAATATAGAACGGTGTCTGTTTTACCTGTTGCTTCTGTGCAACTATTAACAAACTTTGATACCGCATCATTCATAGTTGTGAATGTGCCTGCTTGCATGATAAGTTTAACCTTATCAATGCTGCAATTCATTGACATAGCCTTTACCGCTTGTTGAACGCTGTATTTTGATGCTAGTTCTGGAGTTAATCCGTCGTTGATGTATGCTCCTTCCAAAGCCTTTACTAGCTGTTCAACTTCTTTGGTATATATATTAGCAGTTTTGTTTTTCTGTTGTAGATTTAGAAGTCTGGCTGAAATTACTTCAACCGAATCTCCTTTAATTGTTGCCCTAAGTTTTGCAATTATATCTTGTATTGAATTTTCAGTACTAATGAGATTGCGGGCGTGTCCTTTTAGTTTGGTCTTTATGACCGAGACAGCTATTAACTCATGCGTCTGTTTAATAGAGTCCACTAATGTGAGAGCATCTATAAAACTTTGTAAGTTTTCGGCCTTACCATCAAAGTCGGGTATTAGGCTCGAGGCTGTTTTTATAAAGTCAACTGCTGATGCCATGTTTGTATTTGTTGTTTGTATTTCTAATTGACGTTCGTTAGTATTTGCCTCATTACCTGTTTGAGGACGTTCCTCTTCATCAGTCGATAAATCAGGGTCGAATTTTGCCGCTTCTGGGTCAAAAATCGCTTTTTCGTCCATTGACGATGGGATATAAATGTGCAAATTATGCAAGTTTGAGATTTTAATTAATCTCTTACGGGCTCCTTCGAAAACTGTTCTTGCTTGCAGCAAGTGGATATCTGTTAATCGTAAATTATTAGAAGTGTATAGTTCTCCTATAGCGTTATAGTGATTTATCAAGATTCTAGTGTGCTTTATTATTGTGTTCTTTGAAATACGTCTAGTATGATTTAAACACTTATAAGATTTTTCAAAGGCACTTTTGTGTGTAATTACTTCGTTTACAATTTCTGACCATTCCATTGAATTATCACTTCATTCTAATTATTGTTTTACTGGCCATCTAACTGTTTACTTGCTTCAATTTAAACCTTATCTAGGTCATTTGCCTTACTAAGATATTTCTTTTTAATGCACTTGTTGTGCAACTGATAGATTTTAATTGCAATTCTTACACACATCAAAGCTGTAATTACTATCATGAGAATTTTTATTAAGCTGAGGTCGTCTGACGTTACCTCTATTTTATTAATAACGTTCGCGGTGGAGTCCACCGATTTGGTTTCTATGATAGCCATCTTGGGCCAAGATTTCAAGATTAGTAGTGGAATTTCCAGTTTGCTAATTAGCTGAACAAGTAGCTTTATGATCAAATATCGTTTCCACAATTGATTTCCAATTAATTATAAGCGTTTTGTAAAAATTTGTTTTTCTGAGATTTTTCCAAATACGAATGTGTAATACACTATTTCCTTAGACACCACATGGGTGGAGAGAATAAAGATTTTTGAAACTGTTCTATAACAGTTTGTACATATATTCCTACCTAGCGGGTGTGTAGTTTCACAGGCTACACTCTACGAAGCTAGTTAAAGCCAAGTGTACATTGTTATTTACAATTTTTTTTTTTTGTGTAATGTTAATATAGGTCTTTTGTTTTTGCTTATTCTATAGCAGCTGTTGTCGTCCCTCAGTGGTCATCCTTCTGGGGTCCTCTGATGTAGGCATATTCATGTGATATTTATAATGTGTTGATGGCCCTTTGGACTCGGGCGGCGCCGGTGTTGGTCATTCGCACAGGCTTCAATTTTTCTGTACCACGCATGTACATATACAATGCGGAGAGTACAAAGGTCCAGGGCAATCAGCGGGGCAGCACTTCTTCTCTCTCGGTATCTGTTTTTTTGTAGTTATTGGATTATTTGGTTCTTTTTGTGAATAAATCTGAGGGTGTTGGTCACAGTTTTTTGTTTTCAAACTTTTAACGAATGATTTTAAATAGTCAATTCGGTTTTGTATTTTTGTTGCGGTGTCCCAATGTGGTGGACTACTCGCTGTTAATAATTTCTCTAGTCTTTCGATCTCTTTTATTGTGCGTACTTTTATGCCGCTTCTTCTAGCTTTTGGCATTTTTGAAAATTTGTACTGCACTAAAGTGGCTTTGTTTGAAAACTTTATTGTGTGCACCAACTACTCACTCAGTTATTTAGTTTGCCATCTCCTGGTCGGTGTCGGGGTCTTCCTTCTGTTAATCCTTGGTTGGGCCGACACACTTGTCAACGGTCGCCATATGGAGGGGTTTGTCCAAGGTTCATCCATTATACCCCCACATAAGTAAGGCAGGGTGTTTCAGTTTATCATTTTTATTAATAAGAGATTAGTAATAATAAGTCCGGCGAGCCGCAGGCAAACGCCGTCTTGCTTCGTCTTAATTCAAAAAGGTTCTCGTTTCTTATGTGTATAAGCTGGCTGGCAGCAGGTCTTTTCTTAAGCATATAAATGTATGTATGTATATATGTACGGGTGACAATGTAGCATAATTGCTGAGTAATTATATTTCAATAAGCGAGCAGTGGGTTCATGCATATACAGTCAGCAGTATACAAGCGTTGGCTGACTGGTGTTCAAAAGGAGTGTCGGGTTACATTAGCACTTGAAATGAGTGCATTGGTTTATATATGCTTACGTATGCAACTAAATGCTACATATTTGTATGGAAATGTATTATATGCATAAACTCACTACATGCAAGAGACTTCTGTGCATGATGCAACTAGAAAGGTGAGGTGCTCTCTGAGCGCAGTCTCAGATTCCTTCTAAAAATTTTAGTGTGCAGTTGACACTTGAATCGGAAGGTGGTAGTCATTTTTTTTATTTTTTTAGTTTTGCATTTGGGGGTGGTTTTTTGTGCAAACAGATCTTGTCGCTGTCTTGTTGTTGTCGCATCGTAAAAGTGAATACATACTAAATTTGAACTGCGTTGGCTTGTCAAATTGTTGCATTTATTGATGCTGCGATGGAAAACAAAATGTAGACATTCTTTAATATGCTCTTTAAATTGTTGTTTTTGTTGTTACTTAATTGAATAAGAAAATGTATACATACTTCATTATTGAATTTTGGGGTGAATTTAATTACATAATTTGAAATTTTTTGTAATATATTTAATTTGTTTCAAATAATATGTACCAATAAAATGTGCTCATGCATATTAATGCTGTCATTGCTTTGTTATATTTTTTGTTCTACACACACACATACTAAATTTAAGTGTATGTGATTGCTTCGTTCTCGCGCTCACTCTCCCGCTCTCTCTCCCGCTCTCTCTCATTCTCTGAGCAAAAGCGCTTACTTCTAAAAAGTTCGCTGAGCGCCCCACCTTTCAAGTTGCATCATGGCTATGTGACTGAAACTGTGCAAGAGGGCTTTACATATTTCAAGCTTTTCAAAAATGTCCACATCATGCAGATCGTTGGTTGTGATAAAATTTAGTAAGCAAACTATGGTACGCTAATCCACACTAATATTAAATTTGACAATCGCTCCAAAATGGTATGAAAAAATTAATTTTTTCAACTCACTGGAAGCAACACAAATAGCGCTCTCATTTGAAAGCGTTGTGAGACCGTTTATGCTGAAAATTGTCAAACTTTTTTTGGTACTACCAGATTTTAGCTATGCACATTAGTGTGACCAGTTCCCGATATATAAATAGTACCGTACGTCAACCCTACACTTAGAAAAAAACGACCATTCAAAACCCAGCACAAGTGTGCTCCTATTTGAACGATCTCGTTTGTGAATTATCGTTCACAAGACAAACCCGACGTTCACGAAAAAGCACCACTAAAAAGCTTTCTTACTAAAACTGGCACAAATCACAACAGAAACGCGAAAATGGCGCATTGAGAAATGTTTTGCATTCTAGAATAATTTTTAATATTTAAAAACAAAAGGAAAATAAGCAAAAACACCTTAAAAAAATTCGGGTACACACTGACTCGAGCTCTTGGTTTTTCCACTCAAGTAAAACATTCAAGGCAAAGCCTTTAGCAAAAAGCTTTCAGTCACTTAAGTGAGCTTTGGCTTTGCCTTAATAATGCAGTTCGCCGCAATGTCTCAAGCGAGGTCGGTAGCCGTGATAGTAGCGAAGCCGACTCTTGCGCTAAGCAGTGCGAGGTTATGAGTTCGATCCCTAGAGAAAGAAGACAAAGTCAATAAAAAAAAAAGAGAAAGTCAGAGAGAGAACTAATTCAATATAAAATGTTTACATAAATTTACTTTTGAAACAAAAGAAAATCATTTAAAAAAATTGTTTTTCAGCGTTTATTTTGCGAGCACAAAATGTTCTCAAATCATGCCCCAACCGTTCATAAAGTGAGCCCAAAATGTTCATGATGTGACACCCGCTGTTCACGGTTCAAGAAAAAGCGGGATTACTCTACTTTTGTCAACGAATGGGCTTGATTTTGGTAGATTTAGAACGAATTTTTTTCTGAATGTACGTACATAGTACCCTACCGAAGGTAAGCTGTATTTACACTTGTCATATATCTCTAAAGATACTGTGTTATGATAGTCTAATAGGAAATCAAATATCCCCAAATATTTAGAAAATTTTTTCTGAAAATGTTGATGCAAACAAGCTGTGATTGTTCATTTTCTCAGGCATACGTTACATCTTTACTGGCTCCTTTATATGAAGAATTGGGAACTGAGATGGACCCTGAAGAAGACTGGAAAACAGATCTGCGAGCACTAGCAAAAACATTTCTATGCCGAGCCGGTTACCGCTCATGTATTGAAGAGGCACAAAAAGCATTTAAAGTTTGGCAAAACAGTTCCGATCCAAATCTCGAAAATCCGTTTGTATATCATTGCTCGTTATTTAACTGACGTTGACGATAATCTTTTTTCAGGGTGCCCAGTCAGTATATTTGTCCCGTTCTTAAATGGGGCTCCATGGAGGAATGGGAATTTTGTTTACAACGAGTAATCCAGTTTCCACACTCACGAGTAAAGAGTGAAAGAACATTTATGCTAAAAACACTAGCGGGTTGTCCATTGCATCCCGGAAAAATAGATCGTCTTCTTCAATTGACGATTCTCAATCAAAATAACAACTTTTCCGAGAACGATATATTTTTAATTTTTAGCAAGCTAGCCGGTGGATCCAGCGGGTACACCACGCTATTCAACTTTCTTTCTAATAACTGGACCGCTATTCGGCAAAAGTAAGTTTAAAAGTTAATACAATTTAATTTAACTATGAATTTAAAATTTACTGGTTCACTGGTCTTTTTTGCTCATAAATTGAGAACCGTTTTCCCAGATGAGAAATAAATATTTGGACCCGGCATTAATACTTAGACTAGTGGTTGGTGGATATTGTAATTTTAATTATTTTAACGGACATCTGTGGCGTGGTGGTTGCTACAAGATAATTACAAGCACTGACTTCGTCTCTGTAGCTTTGTCTTAAGCCCACACACAGGCCCGACTAGCCAAGCTAAGCATGCTTACTTGAAGTATAACAGTTCATAAATGCTAATGCAGCGGCTGATGCTCCAACATTCCGGCCACGTTAAAGGGGTCCAGCTATTTGACCAATGGTAAAACCGCCAACTTGTGAATTCGCCTCTTAATAAGGCCCGCTGCCGTGCACACCTCTGTCATTTGGACCTTTTGGTCTACGCCAGCTATGACGCGTACTATGCGCCCGGTGATCCACTTCTGGGGGGTAAGTTGTACTCGTGGACGAGAATAAGGCAGCCTACGTCCAGATTCGGAGTGTCTTTGGCCCATTTTGTTCGCTGCTGAAGGTTGAGCAGGTAGTCCTTATACCAACTGTGCCAGAACTGCTGCTTGAGCTCCGACAGCAGTCACCACCGCATCAAAGACGCGAAGGTGGCTTTGCTGCTGCTTTTTTCTGGAGCGATTTTTCTGTAAAGGATTTTTCTGTTGTTCTGCGTACTAGGCTTAAGTCTGTACAAAATAGCTACTTTTATTATTTATTTGATATCGGATGAATAACATATTCTTAGTTTTGTATAAAATCTGAATTTTTTTTGCTGAACCGAACCAAAAACCGAAAAATAAAATGGCATTATTTGGTAGAAAGCAAGTGCGTGCCCAACTGATCATGAAAAATATGGTAAAGATATATTTCGGACCAATCAAACTCTGTAAAATCAAACTATAACATACTCACTACCCAAAGTTTATATATATATCATATCATATTTCTTTATAACACGTTTGATCGATCCGTATCATCCAATCTTAACCACTCCTTTGTCAAATGGATAAATAATCTTAATTACTAAATATCTTTAGAAGGTACGAACCATCTATCTACAAAACTGTGGGAGATATGACGTTTTTTCTAAAGAGGGGAGAGAGGGGGCTTGGCAAAAATTTAAAATAAACTTGATCTGTCTGCAAGTATTAGAAATACATATATGCCCCATGCATGTCAAGCCTCTATCCCTTACCTTCTCTGAGATCTTTTCGTTCATACGGACAGACTGACGGACATGGCTATATAGACTCGGCTGTCGATGCTGATCAAGAATATATATAATTTAAAGGGTCGGAAATTCCTTCCTTCTACATACTTTTGCACAAAATTACAGAATATACAGGGTATAAATACTTGGAAAAGCAAGAGTTGTAGAACACGAAATTTCTTAGGACCCAAAATTGGAGCAGGCCATGTCTAGACTTTGTTACCTCTACCAGGAATCAAACCTGCTATAAGAAAAAGGGAAAAAGCTAGCTAAATCTCGTATAATGTTAATATACACTGCCATGCACTTGAATAGGGACAAGCATTTAAACGCGAATATACAACTATTTGACTGAAACAATCAAATTAAATCAAAAGGCAAATATTTTTTAGCCTTCAGTATTTCATTCTTTATTGAATTAACAAAAAAATTTTATACCCGTTACTCGTAGAGTAAAAAGGGTATACTAAAGTCGTGCAAATGTATGTAACAGCCAGAAGGAATCATTTCCGACCATATAAAGTATATATATTCTTGATCAGCATCAACAGCCGAGTCGATTTGGCCTTGTCCGTCTGTCCGTCCGTCCGTCCGTCCGTCCGTCCGTCCGTCCGTCCGTCCGTCCTTCTGTCTGTATGAACACCTAGATCTCAGAGATGGTAAGAGATAGCGGTTTGACATGTATCTTTTATCTGCACGTAGATCAAGTTTGTTTCAAATTTTGGCCACGCCCCCTCCCGCCCCCGCAATTTGGAAAAAAGTTATATCTCATGCAGTTTTAAAGATAGAGGATTCGCACCTTCTAGAGATAGTTAGTAGTTAGCAAAATGAATTGCCGAAAGAATGACAAAGATCGGATGAACGGTTCTCAAGTTATAAGCAAAAAAGTGAACCAAGCCCTCCCCGCAACCACCCTAAGAAAATGTTGCATACTTTTTGGATGGTCACACTTAGGAACGCGGGAACAATGTTAAACATGTTTTTTCATGAGTAACGGGTATATCGAAGTCGGTTAGAGCCGACTTTAACTTACGCACTCGTTTTTAAATAAACATAGTCTTCTGTTAAAAATTATTTTCAACGAGCTCTTCAAAAACGGCATATTTTTATCATGCATTTGAATAGGGACAAACGTGATTTCATCATTCTGAGTAAAACTCCGCGCAATGAAGTTGATCTTTTGTCAACATATTAACGTTTTAAATAGAAAAAATATTATGGTGGGCGTTAAAGCACTAACTGATGTCGAAAAAGGCCAAAATAATGGCTTATAAGGAGTGAAATCTTACGTACAGGCAAATTGCTGAAAAAAATTGGAATATGCTAAAGTGTTCTATGCAATTTTCTTGAAAATGGGAATAACACGAAAGACCGCACCAAAAAAACATTTTCACGTACTGCAGAGCAGCGAATTGTTCAAAAAGCTTCATATTTACACCGTTCAGCTTCAAAAAATCATTAAAAATTACAATTAAACGCAAGTATCGATTCTGTACGGAGAGTTATCCATAAAGCTGAATATCTAAGAAGATTAAAACTAAAAACAACCCACCACTTAATACCCAACGTAAAGCTTCTCGTCAAGTTTTTGCTCGAAATTATATGACTTGACATGTTCCATATTATCAGATGGTACGCCACACCACAACACCCTTCTCACGGCTATGGTGACGGGACAGAAAGTGTTCTTCTTATCGAATATCATGGAAATAATAGGAAAAACCATCATTTCCATACATGTTGAAGCGTTCTTAACTGAAAACTCCACGGTATGCCATTCCTTCTTTCGAGTCATATAATTTCGAGGAAAAACTTGACGAGGATCTTTACGTTGGGTATGAAGTGGTGGGTTTTTTTTAGTTTTAATTTTCTTAGATATTCAGCTTTATGGATAACTCTCCGTACCGTATCGATACTTGCGTTTAATTGTAATTTTTAATGATTTTTCGAAGCTGAACAGTATAAATTTAAAATTTTTTAAACAATTCGCTGCTCTGCAGTACGTGAAAATGTTTTTTTTGGTGCGGACTTTCATATTATTTCCATAATTTGATGGGTTTTTAAGAAAATTGCATACAACACTTTAACTTATTGCAATTTTTTGTAGCAATTTGCTTGTACGTAAGAATTCACTCTTTTAAAACCATTATTTTGCATTTTTCTTCATCAGTTAGTGCTTTACCGCCCAGCACAGTATTTTTTTCTACTTAAAACGTTTATATGATGTCAAAATATAAACTTCATTGCGCGGAGTTTTACTCAGAATGATGAAATCAAGTTTGTCCCTATTCAAGTGCATGATAAAAATAAGGCATTTTTGAAGAGCTCGTTGAAAAAAAATTTTAACAGAAGACTACGTTTATTTAAAAAAATATTTTTGTTAATTTAATAAAGAATGAAGTAGTGAATGCTAAAAAATATTTGCCTTTTGATTCAATTTGATTGTTTCAGTCAAATAGTTGTATATTCGCGTTTAAATGCTTGTCCCTATTCAAGTGCATGGCAGTGTACAAGAAGATATAAATCGTTAATGAAAACATAAGTATAAGAATAAGTAAAGACGAGCTGGAAATATAAGGACTAATTTCAATCATAAAGTAATATATCGTTTGTTAATTGCATTGAAGCGTTTCATGGCGAAAAGCGTTTACCTAAAAATAAATATTGGAATATTTATCACGAAAATCAACTTAAGCAGTAAAAGCCCCACAAGTGTCAGTAGAACGAGCATTTTCCACACTGAAACTTGAATTATTAGATTTAAGAGGCAATATCGAAGAAACTTTACCATAAGATATATGTATTATTACTAAATCTTAACTAAAATTCCATCATATTGAACTAAATTTTAGTTCTTTAAACTCTATATGTCTCCAGTTGTTTTGAAATGCAATCAATCGAATGGAAATATCTTCATTAAATAACACAGTCTTAAAGATATCGTTATGTAATCAAAGCAAATTTTGAGTTTAATAAGAATGAAATGTTTATTATATAATAACTAAAAACCTGACTAAACAACCTAAACCTAACCTAAATAGTCTGACTAAGGGCCGATTTCTGTTTTCCCATATAGCTGCTATGTGTCAGATAGTCATCAATTTTACACTGTTATTTGTTAGTTTATGTGACAGATAGCTCCATGTAGAAGATGTGAAATCGGCCCTAAATGTAACAAAAATACTTTTCGTCAAAGTTTTTGTGCTTTTTACAGCGCTGGCTCAAGGTCAATGGTTGATAACAATTTAATGCATAAAAAAAAAAAGAGAATAACAAAATTACATCCGGAATAGCATTTGGTATGTCTGGACAATATTGTTTCGGAAATTCGTCCCCGAATCCTCATCAGCAGACTTCTATGCTTATTCACACTCCAACCATGGTATTCTTTTCTATTTAAATGACGATTACGCCAAATAAAGACTTGAGAATTTCACATTTGTAAATTCAAGCCCCGACTATTTCTGTTAAGAATTGGTCAGCCTGAAAGTATACCATGCTTTTATGAAGGAGTGTCCAATGTTATGTTGTTTAGCTAAAACTGCGTTTATATCTTTGGCTGCTGCCAGACTCTGAACTTCGTTCAGTGATAGTTCTGGCGCCAATAAAAACATGGTATACTTTCAGGCTGACCAATTCTTAACAGAAATAGTCGGGGCTTGAATTTACAAATGTGAAATTCTCAAGTCTTTATTTGGCGTAATCGTCATTTAAATAGAAAAGAATACCATGGTTGGAGTGTGAATAAGCATAGAAGTCTGCTGATGAGGATTCGGGGACGAATTTCCGAAACAATATTGTCCAGACATACCAAATGCTATTCCGATGTAATGTTGTGAGCTATCTCTGTTGAATTGTGTTGATCGCATTAAATTGTTATCAACCATTGACCTTGAGCCAGCGCTGTAAAAAGCACAAAAACTTTGACTAAAATCAATGCAGGTCACTAAAACCCTTATATGTAAAAATACTTTTCTTTAGTTTGTTAAATGAATACAGAGCGAACCGAACCGAACCGAAACCGCGGTTCAGTAAGCCCCAAAAACCATGTAATGAACCGAACTGGCGGTTTAAAAACTGTCTGAACCACTGAACCGAACCAGTCCTTATTTGCGAGCGGTTTGCATCCCTGATTTTAAACGATTACTTTTAGGGTGTACATAATAAATTAACAAAATCAAAAAATTTTAGTTCTTATTTTAACCTCTGCGAAAAGCCCTCAAAGTTTCCAACAAATCGAAATTTCGTCAACGAACTCTCCGGAGCAGGAATCAAATGTATTTTTGGTAGGTAGACTAAGACCAAATTTTGACGAAGCGATGCCATTTTCAGCGAAGAGATGCGTTTTATCCACGCTGTTATATGGGACTAAATTTTTAAGCTAATCCAATAAGGAAAGTTTGTTTACAATTTTGAGAAGTTAAATCTGCCCGAAAAATAATCCACTCACATCAATAAAACTCGCAAACCACAAACCTTATCAAACATTAGTGCAGTTTATTATCAAACATCACTCGCATTCGCATTCTCTCGGAAGTCGGACGTGTTTTTTTTTTAAGCTGTGTTTGAAATTTTTTTTTTGCCGGTGTCAAGTGTAGATAATTGTCTCTGTTTTTTGTCCTGTGTTTATAATAAAAGTTAACAAACTTAATAACTTACTAAACGCAAAAACAAAACAACAAAATTTTTACATTACTGTTGCTGTGCATTTTAATTTGTTTCTTTCGTTTTGTTTCTTTTTAATTTGTCTTAGCTTGTGTGCATTCGGTCGTGTGCTCTTGTTGTTGTTGGTGTAACTCTCTCCCGCTCCCATACATTCCCTCTCGTGTTCGCGAATCGCTCTGTGTTGTCTGAATTACGGTTACTTTGCTCTGTGTATTTTTATTCTTTTTCTGTTTGAAATAGCTGTAGCTATTCAATTGTTTACCCCCAGTAGTGAATTTGGTCCGTATACAGTTGATTATTTAGTGTCGAATTAATTTGTCCGATTTATAAAATGAGTTATCCGGTCTGTTTCAATAAAAAGTGCAAGACTCCGTCTGACGTTGATAGCTTTATTGGGTGCTGGCTCTGTGACAATATTATTCATGTTAAATGTGCTGGTTACAATGCCAGGGTAAAAGACTTTGTTGAGCTATTCAACGGGCTGTTGTGGACTTGTGGGGCTTGCCGAGAAGTCGAGATGGAAATGAAAGTGTTAATGAGGCAGACTAGAGTTGGTTTTAAGAGCGTTTATTCCAAACTTGTCAAACTTACTGACGAGTTTGTGACTTTGGATTCTCAATTCTCCAGTTTAAAACTGATGAAAGAGTCTCCGAAGCGCAAAAAAACTATTAATTCGGGTGTGCCTCAGAAGCAAAATGCTCTTTCTGTTTCCGCCCAAGCCCAGAGCCCATCGACTCCTAATGTCCAGCGTCTGATATCATTTAATACTCCGGCTCCAGCTCGGAAGATAATTGGTACTGGAGATTTTACCACAACAGACAGTGGCATCTCTGATACCGGTCATGTGATATCAGATGTTGGGTCCGAAACGTCCGTCCAGGGGATCCCGATCCTCCCTGCTGTGGATATACCTAAAGAGAGTGCTGTGGTGGCTGCTCCCCCTATTTCGGTATCTATTACTGATGTAACTGGGGAATCAAGGGCTCTAAAGTCTCTCACAGGTATTCCTCCCAAGAAGCATATCTTTGTTTCTCGCCTTGCCCCTGATCTCACATCTGATGATGTTAAAGCCTACATTCAGGCCAAAATTCAAGCCGCAAATGTTTTGGTAGATAAGTTCAAATTTTCATATGAAAGGGATGTTGCCTCTTTTAAAGTTAGCGTCCCAGATAAAATCTTTAATACTATTTGTTCAGAGCATTTCTGGCCGGAACATTTAATTGTTAAAGAATATGTTCCCAAAAAGAAAACTCGCTCTCCTATTTATTTGCCTTCTATATCTTCTAACCCTTCAGGTTCCTCTACTTCTACTGTGGTGTCAAAAAACTAATGTCCTCCCTTCTGCTTGCTTATCAAAATGTCCGTGGTCTTAATTCTAAATTAGCAAAACTGTTTGTTGACAGTATATCTTTCGATTTTCATGTTCTAGTTTTTACTGAGACGTGGTTAAAACCGGACATCTCAGATTCCACAATTTTTCATGCTAAATACACCACTTATAGACGCGATCGCTCTTCTCGCGTTGGAGGAGGGGTTTTAATTGCTGTAGATTCCGGCCTCTCGTCGGAGTTGACAGATATTTTGATTCCCCTTGACATCGAGTTTATAAGTGTTAAAATAACTTTGTCTACTTTTTCCGTTTTTATTACTTGCTCCTATATTCCTCCACGCTCTGATGCCACAGTTTACTCATCTCACCTTTCTGCTATCGAGTCGGTCTCCCTATTACTGTCAAACAGTGACCTTTTGGTTGTTCTTGGAGATTTCAACTTGCCGGAAGTAATGTGGTCCACGAATGATGAATCAAATGCACTTTTTCCATCGAAATCCCATGATTTTATCGATGGACTTTATGAGTTGTCGTTGTCACAAGTCAATCCTATTCGGAACTCGACAAACAGAGCTCTTGATTTAATCTTTCTGTTGGATCCTCCCGGCAATGTTGCATCTACAATAGAATCGACCCATTGGTGTTTCCTGAGGACCCCTTTCATCCTACAGTTGAACTTACTATCGATTTGCCTTCTTGTGTGTGCTCTGCTTCTGGAAATTCGACGGCTAAAACACGCTGTTTTCAAAAAGCAGATTTTATGAAACTCAGTGATTTAATTTTTGAAACCGATTGGTCTCAATTGTACAATTGTACAGATATTGATGTCGCCATAAAACTTTTTTATGAAACCTTGTATTCGCTTTTTGATGTTTGTGTTCCACTTGAGCTCCCTCGCTGTTCAGATAGGCAGCCTTGGTTCACAAGAGAACTAAATAATTTAAAAAACAAGAAGTCAAGGTATTTCAAAAAGTATAAGATTTCGAAAAAATCATCTGATTTTTCTAAATATGTGATGTTCGTTCTAGATTCAATGTGCTTAAAAGACTAAGCAGTAATCCTAAGCAGTTTTATTCGTTTGTTAATTCTAAACGAAAATCTTCCACTATCCCCTCATCTGTGCGTTATGGTAATATGAAAGCGAACACCGATCAGGCCATAGCCGATCTATTTGCGGAGTTTTTTACGTCAACCTACTCGTCCACAAGCTTTTCTGCTAATCAACCATACCCATATCGGCTGAATAAGTCTAATTGTATTTTTAGCCCTGTTATAACTGAAAGCTCACTCCTTTGTGATCTTAACTCTGTAAAACCTGTCTATGCACCTGGACCCGATGGAGTACCTGGTTGTGTACTTAGGTTTTGCGCTGATGCACTTGTAAGATTATTCATAAATTATTTGAATTGTCTCTGTTATCATCCACTTTCTTAATAAAAAAAAAAAAAAAAAAATACCTTTTTTTTTTTTTTTTAAAAAAAAAAGATATTTAATTCCTTCTAAAAAAAAAAAATTATTTTTAATTATGTGAAAAAAATACAATATCACAACGTTATATTTTTACTATCCAATATTTTTATATTAATAGTCATATTTTGAGAAGAAGAATCTTTCATTCATTATTTAAAATAATTATCTTTCCAGTTGCAAAGAAAGGGGCATGAAGTAAAGAAAAAGATCGAAATGAAACGAGTGTGCAATCATACAGGTTGATGAAATTGCTTATGTTACCATTGAATTATAGTTCGAAAACGATTCGAACTTTCATGAAAAGTAAATCGATTTCTATTTCAGAAGGAACACAAATGAAAACGATTCGGAAATACAATCGTTTTCCTTTAAACACTCGGAAATGGGAACAGCCTCTGCAATTGAAAGCTTTTGAGAGAATTATGACATCTCAATTGCAGCATTTATGCAGTTCCATTATTTCACCCTATCAACACGGCTTTGTGAAGCGTCGATCCACCATAACTAACTTATTAGAGCTTACATCATTAGTGATCAAAGGATTCTTAGGTAACACAAGTTTACACGATTTTTCATCCTCTACAATTTCATGTCACTCCTTATGTAAAATCACGCGCTGAATCCGAATATGGAGCTTATAAATTTCTCAGTAGAACAGATTTCGAGATAATCCCAATTTACCGTTTTTCGCATTTTTGAAAAAAGACCTCTCACTAAATATTAATTATCTCAATTACGAAATAACTTATGAACAAGTTTTGTACACCAAATTAAAGCTAATAAAATTATCTTTCAATCGTTCATACATCATTGCAATGTCAAATTTGTGGTGTAGCTGCTAATTAGAAAGATATCGAGAATTTTGTTTCATTTTTATCGAAAATTTGAAAAAACCGCAAATAACACCGTTATTTTCACCAAGAAAAAAATTTTCAAAAATTTCTTTCACTTTTGGTTGATGTAACCTAATGTATAACAAATTCAAAAAGGGTTCATACATCGAAATCTGTTAGAAATTGTAGAAGTTATTAGCATTTATCTGAAAAATGAGCAATTTCAGTTTTACCGTTCAAGTGGTATTAAAAATGTCTATGGTCCATTTTGTTCCCCCGTTTGTGTGCACAGTTTTTGAATTTGTTGAAAAGCTTTTAGAGATCAGCACAGACACTAGTTGATCCGTTGTACAATGATTTTGGTCCGACCCCTAGGTAACTGTAAAGCATGACCCATCTGAATCAGCCGATGACTTAGAAAACTATCAAGAACACGCAAAAGAGAGAAATCCCTTCTGCCAAAGTGGACTATCGATCTAATAAGAGATCTAGATCTTTTAAAAGAAAAATCTGAAACTTTAGCATCACGCTTGCAAGAACGGAATTTGTTAAAGGATGATGTCAAAATAACATACTATATCGGCAAAAGCGCTATGCTGAGTATTACTTGAAAATAAAATAATATTTGTTCTTGCAATGATGTGTGTGGTTTATTTGAGCAGTTTAGTCAAGTGGCGTTTGCTTATCGCAAGTTTAGTCTAAAAGCGGAATTGTCGCACCAGGGAAACATCAAGCCTTCGAAACCGATAGCGCATGCCGTTAATATAAAAGAATCATATGAATCAATGGCCATGTTGCTTGATTTGATTAACTACAAGGAACATAACTGGAAAATTTGCGCAGATCTCAAAGTTGTTGCAATAGTTTCAGGATTGCAACAAGGATATACCAAACACATGTTTTTTTGTGTGCAAATGGGACAGTCGAGAACGCCACGAGCACTACGTTCGAATGGCCGGTCAGAACGAATTACATAGTTGGACAAGAAAATGTAAAGTTCGAGCCACTTGTCATTAAAAACTGGGTTTATTTAAAAATTTTGTGAAGGCTCTACAAAAAGACGATGATGCATTTGCATATGTGAAGAGTGTGTTCCCTTACCTATCAGAGGCAAAGATCCAAGAGGGTGTGTTTGTTGGGCCGCAAATAAAAAAAACTTTTCAAGGACTCACACTTAAATTCAACGTTGTCCCAGGATGAAGAGGACGCATGTAATTCATTCCGTTGTGTTGTCACTTCATTTCTTGGAAATTTCAGAAGTCCTAACTATAAGGAAGTCGTCGCACATTTAATAAGAAATTATAAGCAAATAGGTAAAGGGTGTATATTATATTAAAGTTTTCATTACACTCAAACGCTGCACATTGTATTGCAAACAGGAGTAAAAATATAGTGGAAACTTCATTTTTTGGATTCCCGTTTGGATTTCTTCCCTGAAAACCTCGGCGATGAGCATGGTGAACGATTTCATCAGGATATGAAGAGTATGGGACGCCGCTAACAAAGATTTGAGGCCATAGTGGGAGACTTTTGTTGGTTTCTTGCGCGAGAGGAAAACTGTGCACACAAACGGGGAGCAAAATGGACCATAGACATTTTTAATACCACTTGAACGGTAAAACTGGAATTGCTAATTTTTTAGATAAATGCTAATAACTTCTACAATATCTGACAGATTTCAATATATGAACACGTTTTGAATTTGTTATACATTAGGTTATATCAACCAAAAGTGAAAGAAATTTTTTGAAAATTTTTTTCTTGGTGAAAATAACGGTGTTATTTGCGGTTTTTTCAAATTTTCGATAAAAATGAAACAAAATTCTCGATATCTTTCTAATTAGCAGCTACACCACAAATTTGACATTGCAATGATGTATGAACGATTGAAAGATAATTTTATTAGCTTTAATTTGGTGTACAAAACTTGTTCATAAGTTATTTCATAATTGAGATAATTAATATTTAGTGAGAGGTCTTTTTTCAAAAATGCGAAAAACGGTAAATTGGGATTATCTCGAAATCTGTTCTACTGAGAAATTTATAAGCTCCATATTCGGATTCAGCGCGTGATTTTACATAAGGAGTGACATGAAATTGTAGAGGATGAAAAAAA